>JASDQU010371452.1:83820-97626 GCA_032191745.1 Picea mariana | reverse complement strand
AGCCAATAGTGTTTCCTACCCTATGACATCAAGCCCTTCAAGGATGAGGTATGGTGTGATATTCCCCCCCTTGAAGTTTGTGATGTTATTTTAGGCCAAACTTACTTGTGGAAATGTCATGTTGTATATGAGTCTAGACCTCGTAGTGTTATTATTACTTTGGGAAGACAATTGTATAGGATATAGAAGGGAGCTTCTCCTACCGCCATTTCTTTGATCTCTGCTAAGTAATGCAGGAAGGTCATCTCCCAAACTGGGAAATTCATCTTCTTTATGATTTGATCTCAAAGTGATCAGAAGGTCACGACCACATCCATGGCCTCTGCACATGGCCTCTCCACGCAATAGAATCAAGTGGATAAGGTCATGGAGGAATACAGAGACATATTCTTCTCACCCATTGGGTTACCTTTGCATTGTCAGGTCAAGCATTCAATCGCTCTAACCTGTGATAGACCTCTACCTGATGGACCAGTCTATCATTGCTCTCTTATGGAAAATGAGGAAATCGAGCGTCGGATCCAAGAGTTGAATGAAAAGGGGCACATCCGACCAAGCTCCTCACCCTGAGGAAGCCCAATTGTACTTGTGCAGAAGAAATATGAGACTTGGTGACTCTGTGTTGTTTACAGGGCCCTAAACAAAATCACAGTCAAGAACTGTACCCAATTCCTCGAATTGATGACCTTCTTGACCAAATCAAGGAATCCAAGTAATTTAGTCATATTGACATGAAGTACGACTATCATTAGGTCTTAATAGAATAGACTGATGTATGGAAGATTGTTTTCAAGTCCAAATAGGGTCTTTTTGAATGGTCGGTCATGCCCTTTGGTTTGACAAATGCCCCAACCACTTTCATGAGTTTCGTGGACAATACCTTACATAATTTCACCAATTATTTTGTGGTGGTATATTTGAATGATAACCTCATATTCAACAAGATTTGGGTGGAACACTTGTAGCATATTCAACAGGTCCTTCACACTCTACGACAACACAAACTATATGCTAACTTGGAAAAATGCTCCTTCGACATGAACCTGGTCCAATACCTAGGATACATTTTTGATGAGGATGGTGTGCACGTGGATCCAACCAAGATCTAGGTCATTTGTGACTGGCCAGCCTCGATGACACTAACCGAGCTTCATATTTTTCTTGGGACTTGCCAATTTCTATCGCAGGTTCATGTTGGGATTCTCCCATATCGCATGGGCCCTTAGTAAAGTGACCAAGGGTGGTGGTAAAGAAAAGTTCGTGTGGAGACAGTTGGAAAAAAAAGTGTTCTATGATTTGAAACATCGCTTATGTTCAGCCCTGGTGCTCCCATTACCTGATGTGCAACAATTTTTTGAGATTGAGACAAATGATTTTGATTATGCCGTGGGCACAATTCTCACTCAAAACAATCATCCAGTGTCCTACCATAGTGAGACACTATTAGATGTAGTCCGTAAGTACTCCACTTATGACAACAAAATGTATTCCATTGTACAAGCATGTCGCTAATGGAAGCATTGCATTCTCAGGAAGGAGGAAATCATCCACACTAATCACAAGCCTCTGAATTTCATGCAGACACAAGGAAAATTATAGAATGACCCCCATCAAAAGTGGTCCACATACTTGCAATAGTTTCATATCAACATCAAATATAAGACATGGAGCATCAATTGTGTCATTAACTGCCTCAGTCGACCCCCAGTTGCAACATTAACCACGGTGCTCCACTCTTGTGGATGTGAGGACTCAAGGTGGCCCCAACTCTACAAGAGTGATCCTGACTTCACTACCACTTACCAGATGTTGGGCACAGACACACCCGCCATTGAATTTCATCTTCAGGATGGACTATTATGCCATTTGATCCATCTTTTTGTTCCTTCAAGTGAGCAAGAGAAGTTAATTTTGGAAGCTCACTATAGTTAGATGGTCAGACACTTTGGTGTGGAAAGTGGCAATAGAACATAAGTATTTCTATTGGCTTAAAATTTGATAGGAAGTCGAAAAGTACATCTGGTCTTGCACTTCCTGTGATATTGCCAAAATAGCCATTAAGAATAAAGTCCTGTACACCCCTCTCCCTACTCCCGATAGGCCCTCAGAATCCATATTGATGGACTACATGTCTTATTGTACTTCAACCAAGCAGGGCAATGACTATGTTTTTGTGGTGGTTGATTGATTTTCTAAGATGGCCATTCTGAAAACCTGGAAGAAGAGTATCACAATGGAGGCCACCACTAATATCTTATTCGAATGAGTGTGGGTACATTTTGGGATACCGAAAACCATCATCTTAGATTGGAACAATAGGTTCCTAAGCACATTTTAGTCGATCCTATGGTCACTATTGGACACCAATCTCACCAAATCGATTTCCTTCCACCCCCAAACTAATGAACAGACATAGGTCGTCAACATGATGATCATACATATATTACACACTTACAACTCCAAGCATCCACGCACATGGGATGAGAGTCTCACCTATGTTCAACATACCTATAATAGAGCTCTTCATAGATTGACTGACCAAAACCCTTTTAGGTGGGGTTGGGATTTCAACCATTGGGTCCCATTGATATCGCACTGCCCCTTTTGACTACACAAGCATAATCTTCCCATGTTCAATCCGAGGCCAACAAAGCCACCAAGTTTATTGAATGGATTCAACACATTTGCCAATAGGTCGATGATATTTTGCAGAAAACTAATGCAAAGTACAAGCAGTGACACAATCAACACCGGGTGCCACACAAGTTTTAGGTGGGAGACAAGGTTTGGTTGCATTTGCAGAAGGAACACCTTACATGACCCCATCGGAAGCTTCAACCAATTCGTTATTTTCCTTACACCATCACCAAGGTTGTGGGTGATAATGATTTTGAGCTAAGTATTCCCCATTCCTTGGCTTGCACCCATTGTTCAATGTGGACCTCCTTTGACCATACTTTCCACCATTATTGGACACATCGGAGATAGAAAAGCAGTTGAAATCGACATAGCTCAAACCTGACTGCATGGAACATGCAATCATTGATCAGATCATGGATACATAGGTTAAGGGAACTTGCTAACAAAGGATATATATTTATTGGGTTGTCAAAGTAGGGTAGTTCGTACACCAAGGCAAGTTGCTCACTCGGGGCCAAGTTCAACATAAGTTTCCCCATCTGATGGGGGCACTCAACGCAATGGATACCATTGCTTCCTAAGGGGTGAGGATTGATCTAGGTGGATATTGGTGGCCACCCACCTATTCCACTGGCTCAAAGAACAATTTTCCATTTTGGTAGTTTTTCTACACTTTTTCGGGTCTTGAACTTCTGGGGCCATTTTGAGACCTTAAACAAACTTTTCTGGGTGTGGTAGCGCCCAAATGGAAGCCAATAACATCTTCTAGTCCGATCAGAATGTGTACTTCTTGAAATTTCCAACGGGCTATCGAGTGCGCCAAACAAATATTGTATGAAAAAGTTACGACCCCGAGAATTTGGCATACCAACTAACCCCATTGGGGTCCACAAGCCTTTTGGTGTTTTGCCTCCTAGGGTTAGGTTTTTGAATGTTTAGGGTTTCCTTATTGCTTCATTATGATAAAAAGGTATTTCGACCTCATTGTATTGCGCTCTAGAAAATGCACGTAGTCGTCACATCTCTTCTCAGATATAAGCTACCACCATTCAAGTGAGTTTGTTTCATTATGCATTTTTACAGTTTAACACATTTCATTTATTAATAGAAGTCAATTTTCACTATATCTTTTTGTTTTTGTTATAACTTTGTATTTCATTCCGTTCCATTTATAAATACAGATCACAAGTGGTATAAAAGCTCTTTACTAAGCCAACATGCATCTAGATTTTAGCATTTTCTTTAGCTAGAGATGTGTTCTAGTGTCTTTAAATAACACACAGATTTATATTTGAATCGATAAATCTATAGTCGAGGAAGTATAAACGCATGAAATACAAGTCATCTAGTTGGACACCTTTGTAACCTATGTTAGTACCCCTTCCAATAGTACCACATTAGACAACACCTATATATGGAATTGTCTTCCATGTACCCTCGGGTATATCAAGATCCCTCTAGGCACACCTAAAACTAGCCTTACATAAACTTGTGACCATCCTATTTCTATAGTACACTGAGAACAACACTCTTGGAGATCACTCTCACGTACTAGGGAATTGGGTAGTGCAACTAAGGGTATTTTCTATCCTCCTTGGTGCCATAAAAGATTCAACTAAGTACTATTGTTGAAAACCCCTTGGTATATTAGATAACTATAGTACTTGACATTCCTTTATCCTTGGAACCATGAAAACCCTAGCCTTTACAGTAAGCCAACAAAATTCCTACATCTTTGAGTAGAAAAGTAATTTGGGAATTGTGTCAGCGCAGATAAATCAATTGGGAGTAATGAGAGACCTATCTCAAAAGATTCCTTGTGTTGTGTTGATCGTGCGGGTATACTTCTTTAGTAACCCTTTTTATTTGTACCTGAAAATATATTGTTTGTGGTATATATCAAAAGACTCATTTCAAAGCACTAGTCATATTGAGATAAGGCATGAGTAACACTTCGATGATATCTTAAGTGGTCCCATGGATGACATTCGCAACATGGAATCCACACATAATAAAACCTAGGATATACATGGTAAGCACCAATGCTTGAATCTAGGGTTTCTAAACTTGATTATTTGATCAAAGACTTCTTAGTAAAGATTGAATGACATGGTGTCGATCTCAATAATATGTTCAGGTATATATGGACAACCTTGGGTGTCAAGGTGGTAGATCCGTAAATGTATCCAACCAAGTGTGAACCTTCATAAAATAAAGAGTAGCACACTCGTACAATTTTTCTAAATAACCATCGCACAATCTTTCATAATCACAACTCATGCCACCTGTCTCCAAAGGTAGACATGAACAAGTTTGATGGTTATGATCCCTTTGAATTGGGTACACAAATTGAAGAGTATTTATCTTTCCATGGAATTACTGATGAATTGATAAAGCTTATAGTGGGGGTTTTATATATGGATACTGAACATTGTCATTGGTGGCAACGATATAAAAATGCCCATGGGAACTACATTTCCTAGGGCCATTTTTTGAAGGCCATCTATGCTTGTTTTGAACAAGACACCCATTATTTGGGGTGATTGAAAAAATTATGCAAAACAAATATAATTATAGACTATGTAGCAGTCTTTGAGAAGTTGGAAATCCTTACAGAGGGTATGTTTGATTCCTTCTTTAAATAATGTTTCATCAACGACCTCAAGGAGGAAATTAGAGCACAAGTCATGATGTAGTGACCATGGTTGGAAGCCTATGAGTGAGCTACAAAAGCAGAGATGGTCATCAATGCCCAAATCAAAATACCCTCATTCACTTCTCCCACTCAACCTCTTTTGGCAACTCCCACAAGCTCCTCCAACTCTTTTCCTAAGAGAATCCAAAAGTTGTCCCCATAAGAGATGGTTGAACGTCAACGCTTCTAAATTTTGTATAATTGTGCTGAGAGGTATTTCAAAGGGAACAAATGTAAAGAACATAGATTATTTAAAATGGATGTACCACCCCAAGACCACTTGGAAGACATCCCAGTCAAAGGCACTCCTAAACATGAATTTGAAGACACATCTCGTCCTAGTCAAGACGTAACAACCTTACCAACTCCTTGTGAAGAACCTCAAATTTGTATCCATTCTTATCTAGTTTTTCTACACCGTAAACTTTGAAGTTGATTGGTTACATCAAGAACTGCAAGGTAGTTGTGTTGATTTATAACAACAATACCCACAAATTTATTCACAAGAAAGTAGTACAAGACACCCATTATTATGTCCATGCCATACTTACTTTCAAATTACGATAATCAATGATGGTATGATGTTTAATGATATTGATACAATATTTAATAATGTTTATTTATAATTATGAAATAAGAATAAATTAAACATTTTTATAATAATTAAAATGGTTGACTTTATTAAGTTAAAATGTTTCATTCTATTAAAAAATAAATTACATATTTTTAATATATATTTATATAATCCCTAATAAATTATAATCTTCTATATATATATATATATATATTCAATTTCAATTTGGCTTAATAAATTGTAATCTTCAACTTTTATGTACAATGTTGCATGCTTTATAATAATTAATATATAACTACAGCATACACAATAAACATATAACTTATTAAACTTATATTTTAATAGAATTAAGTTTAATAAGTTATATATTTATTGTGTAGGTTGTAGTTATATACTAATTATTATAAAGCATGCAACATTGTAAATGAAAAAGTTGAAGATTACAATTCACTAGGGACAATTGAAATTATATATATATATATTAATTAATTGTTTTTATTAATTATTAATATAAATAAGTTGTATAAAGTTTTGATATAAAAGGTTGTGTGGGTAATTTAATTATTATAAATATAAATAAAAAAAATTAAAAATAAAAATAAATATGGGTTGATTTAATACTTGAATTTATATATTATTAATTAAAATTTATGGTTTAAAGAGTCATAAAGGTAAATATTCACATGTTATTGTTTTGGGGTATTGCATAAAAGGTGTTTTGTTATATATATATATATATATATATATTATAAAAAAAAATCTTTTTATATTCATAGAATATATATGTTTCATTTTTACAAAACTGCCTTAAAAGACTTCCATCTTGTATGTCTCAAAAAAGGAACCTGAGACTATAATCATCTTTCTGTTCCGTGTGCTTTCTTGACTTTTTGTACTTTCTTTGATTCTCTGCATCATTGACCATCCCTTTTTGAAAAGAGTTAGAGCCAGAATTCCATGGCTTTTGTTTCAATGACTTCAAAGTATTCATAGTACCTGAAAGCCCCTCTTTGCAGTTGTAATGCTTCTTTTAATAGTTCGTCTGCTTTTACATTGAGTTCTTTCAGAATATGTTGGAAAGACAACCAATCAAAAGATTGAAATGAGAGTCTTATGTCTCTCAAAATATTGGCCAAGTTGATGTTTTGGATGGAGATTTTTCCTTTGGCCCAATTGATCACCAATTTTGAGTCACCCAATACATGAAGCATCCTGATATCCTTTTTTTTGTTGTCTCTAGGAGGGTCCATAAAGCGATGAGTTCAACTTTATGATTGGAGCCCCCTCCTGGAGCATATCTGGTGTTATTGTAATGGTTTTGATTAATGAACATAACTACACCTACCCTAATAGAAGGTGGGTGTCCTTGACTAGCATCGTCGAAATAGCCCCACGACATTGAGTAATCCAGAACAGGGAAGGTGGGGACCCTCTGTTTCGGTTTTTTTTGGTCTTCTTTTGTCTTTGCTGCCTGAGCTAGTGTTAAGGTTGTGATCACTTATGGTTTCATCAATTTATCCTTAAAAAGTGTCGCATTCCGAGCCCACCATAATTTTGCAACCAAAATTCATGGAAGTCTTGCATATAGTTTTAAAAATCTATCATGTATCCAAAGCTTGTAACATTCCTCAAGGGAAGGAAAATTCCATTATGCGCCTATTTTGAGCTTTTCTTTTAAAGTTGAGGTAACCTGACCTGCAAAGGGGCATGATATAAAAAGGTGAGAAAAAAAATTCAAACTTTTGTTTACACAGTATACAACGGTTTGGGCCATGTCAATTCCTTTTCTCCAGGTTATCCCAGGTCAACCATTTGTTGGTTAAGTCCAACCACATCAGAATTTACATAACAAAGGTGCCTTGGATTTCCATAGAGTCTTCCACCACCATTGTGGCTAGACATTTTGTCTTTCCTAATGCCAAACTTTGTATCCCAATTTGATGTGAAGGATCCATCTCTTTGGTTACATGACCAACATAAAGAATCATTGACATCTTGTGTTAGGGTGACCAGGTTTTCGTAAAGTCGAGTAAAAAAGGAGTTCCATTCATCGTGAAGGGCCTTAGGAAGATCTAAGGTGGTCATGTCTTTTCAACCTACACGTCCTTGAGGATGGGGGAAGCCAATGCAGACGTCATGAATAGAAATCATGTTTTTATTCCTTAGGGAAAGGATGAGAGGCAAAGAAAGTCTGAAGGAATTTCTTGCTCCCTACCAGGGGTCCTCTCCCACCCTGACCTTTTTTCTATTTCCTATTTTCCAAACCACCCATTCTCCTATCAATGGAAAGGCTTAGACCAGAGCCTTCCACACTATGGATCCATTAGATGAAGTTTTGCTATATATTTATCGTCATATATTAAATTAATTACATGGTTTTTATGCGTAATTTTTTTTTTCTACAGTATCCCCTAGTAAGTAGTGGAATCATACAGTCATATTTTATGTGCAGAAGGATATAAGATAATCAAGATGTGTTTGATAGACACTTAACAAAATAAACATTTTGTGTAATTTTTTTATGTGTCAAAGCAATCAATTTTTTGTTCTAGGAAAAAAGAAAGTCCTCTTTGATACACTTGTTACTCTAGTTATCTTATATGGATGTGAAGTTTGGGGTTGCAACAATTATAGAAAAACTTGGAGGAAAACTGAGCAAATCCATAAATGTTTTATAATTTATAATCTTAAAATTAGAAGAAATTACCCTATTCAATCCTCATCTTAGATGTTGGGCTTCCACCCATTGAGAGTAAGACTATGATTAGGTAGCTAGTGTACACACATAAGATAATTGACATGCAGGATAAGAGGTTTCCTAGCATTTCTTTGAACTCCAATAAAAATCATTTGAGATTCAAGAGACCTTAATTCTTGACTAAACCATTGGAGGATAAAGAGGAAGGACACTCTACAAAATATTGATACCATTAAATGCATTATCACAACTAAATTTAAAGAGAAATTGTGATGCATCAAATAAATAGAGAATAAGAGAAACATCATCATGTACTATAGAGAGATCATTAACCCCAAGTTAAAAGGCCAAAAGTATCTTTATACTAGTGTTAGCTTAAAGGAAAAATAAATGTTGTTAAATTAAGAATGAACTCTCACAAACTTGGTAGTGAAAATAGGAGTTGGACAAGACTTAAACATTGTGGGAACAAAGGAAATGTAACATTTGTGATATTAAGAAAGTGGAGGAATGAAAATCACTTTATGTTAAAATTCCCTACCTATGCTCACATTAGGTCTCAATTTCATAATCTTTGTAACACTATTGATCTTCATAAATTGTTAACTCATGAAAATCAAAGAGAAATAAGAAAGTTTCTCTCTAATATTTTCAATCATAAAAACAAAATGTTATAACAAATCTATTAATTATGTATCAATTTTCTTAAGGTTAGATAAACCAAAACTAATCTTATTGGACATTAATCATCATCATCATCAATTATCAAATAAAATGAACAATTAATCGATAATTAAAATGAACAATTGTAAATAATAACAATATTTAATTATTAATATTACCATTAATAATTATAAGGAACATTAGTAGCTAAAGAAAAGTTAATAATTAGTTATTTATATGTTTTTTTAATAAGCAATAAATATACTTTATTTTAATATGTAGAAATACAAGATTAGACAAAATACTAAATGGACAGAGCTTGAAAATGAACAAGATGATCATCCTATGTGACAAAGGGATGATAATTGGACTATAACTAAACCAATGTATCATATAAAGTTTCAAATATTATTTTCCTAGAACTGAAATTTAACCATAGATCATACTACAATATACATTCTTGGAAAAATTAACCATCCATGTAGGTTGTGGACATAAGCATCATTATCTTATCATAACAAACTATTAGAACAAACTACAGAAAAAGGGAAAGCATTAGTGTTTTTTTTATTGTTGGATTGCTTGGTTCCATCCTTGCCAAGTGTTTTTGTAACCTTTTCCCCACTGGGGCCCTACATCTGTAGAAGGGAGATGACTTTTGAGAAATTCCTTCTCTTCTTGGAGACTTCCTTGGAGAGAAGGGTGAGAGTCATCTCACAGAGAATGTCATGCCATTCACTGGGTTTTTGAGTTTTTTTTGTGCATCAATGTTGGAGGCCATAAAGGACCTTGAATGCCACATCCTGTCCATAGTGCTTTGGAGGAGAGTATCCCCGCCTCTTGTGTGTCTGGGTCAATAAGTGGAGTGTCCATCTACCTTCGCCATACCTCCTTCTCCAGCTTAATAACTTCAAGATACCATCCTCCTCCAGCTCAATAACTTCAAGATACCCTCCTTCTAATAATTCTTTTGAAAGCAATGTGAGACTTCATATTTCTTTCTTGATAAAAGAGAGGAATCTCCCTACTTGATATATCACCTACCTTAATGAGACATATTAAATTACATATATTTGATAACAAGACATACTAAGTTACATATATTTGATAAATCACTTCATCATTTTATTACATGCTTAAATCAATACATACTCTAGATCCTTAGTTCTTAGACATAGATACACACATGTAAACCCTCAAGGCTATAAGATGATTGTGATATATAAAACTAAAATATCCAAATGCACTTCATCATTTATCACCTACTTATATGAGACATACTACTTTAGATTATTGGATATGTTAGGATATCCTAGTAAGCATGGTGTGTTCAAGAAAACCCTATGATGTGCTCAAAACAATATAGATTTATTTAAAATCCCCATTTATCAAATTCATAGAGGGATCAAATTTAGTAAGGTGTAATACCATTTCATTCCATGCTTTAATTCCTAATTTGGTAGATCTGAGTTTCATATGTTTTTTTATCAAGTCCATTTTATTTTTATTATTGTTATTTTTTTTTAATTAATAACTTTAATTTTTCTTAAATCTAACATAACACTAACTTGACAACATCTCTCCCATAGTTGTAGATCATTTCACGAGTGGATGACAGATTCAACAAATAATTCCATACTAATGATAGAGATAACACATTACAGGGCACAATTGTACTCACTATACAATCATGCACCATTTGGAGAAAAACAATACTAAATACTACTAGCACAACCACTAGCTCGCTGTTGGTCAGGAAGAAATTGACAGTAAATTCTTCCCTAAATAAAAATTCTGTATGGCGTACTGGATAATGAATATTAGTAATGATTAACAGCTCTGTTTTAACATGTTAGAAGATAATCTATAAAATCTAGATCTTCAATTTCTTATTACGAGGAAGAATATTCTAAACAGAATAAATATTGTTCAAAAAAACTATAATTTAAAAATAGAAACTATAATTAAAAGATGATTAAATCTGGCAATTGTCAATAGGTATAATCCTAATCCTTTTGAAGGAGTAATGAATTGATGTGGGGATTGGCACTCATCCGATAGATACGTTAGGAATCTGTTTGCATTTTTTCCACCAAGCACACGCATCTTCAGATGCTGTTCTCAACGACAAACATGCATGCATACTCTTTGTTATCAAAGACGCTGCCAGAGACTGTTAAGGCTCGCCATTCTCAACCATATACCATGGTGAACACATCGAGGCATATGCAACTCTGATGTAAATAACCAGTTTCTCTGTTTAAACATTTTAAAAATCCCCATTGTTTCTGCTTTGAAATCCCCTTTGTTTCTGCTTAGAGTGAAGAAATGGGAAACAAGCTCTTCAGTTTCACATCATGGAAGGACTGGTGGTTGCAACTCTACTTCTTCTACTCAGGCATGAGTTCCCAACTAATCCAACTGGATGAATTCACCCAAATGCATTGCTGGGTGCCCAGAGAAAAATCACCTGACAAACAAACTCTCGTCCTCATTCATGGATACGGGGCCAATGCAATGTGGCAGTGGCATGAACAGATCAGGCGTCTGCTTCTTCATTTCAATCTTTATGTCCCTGACATTGTTTTCTTTGGAAAATCATATTCCACAGGGTCTGAGAGGTCAGAGTTCTTTCAGGCCGAATCGGTAATGAAGCTCATGAAGCATCTGGGTGTGAGCAGGTTTGATCTGGGTGGGATTAGTTATGGTGGGTTTGTAGCATACCGCTTGGCTCATCTGTATCCTGAGATAGTACAGAAAGTTATCATTATTAGCTCTGGAGTGTGTATGATGCCTCGGGACTATGATTGGAGGACTATGACAGAGATTCTTCTTCCACAAAACCCTGATAATTTCAGGGCACTTATGAAGATTTCCATGCACAGGCCTCCCAGGATGATTCCCTCATTCATTTTGCAGGATGTTATTGATGTGGGTTGTTTTTTATTCTTTATTCTATATTTTCCTTTTAATTTTTGTTCATTGATCTGTCATGTTCAGTATCCTTCCTAATGTAAGGGGTATTGGTTTTTGAGGCAGACAATGTACACTGATCAGAGGGAGCAGAGAATAGAATTGCTACAGCAGTTGGTTCTAGGAAAAGAACGAGCACCGCCACTTCCAGTTTTAATTCAGGTATTTGCTATCTGCAATGATAGGCCTTTTTTATTTCATTTTTTATTTTTGAAAGCACTTCAAATAACATGACCCGAGGGGTTGCACTGCAAAGAGCAGGCTTCCTTCACATTGGGCCAGGGACTTACACCTGGCCGCATCCCTTTGAAACTCATGCCATGGGAGTTGAGTAGACCACAGCAAGAACGGATCTCTGGCGGTCAGTTTTAAATTCCATAACAATGTCTTTTCAGACCCTTTTTATTAGAAGAACCCAAATTCCTCATAGTGTCATCGATTGGTTACATAATCTGCTAGGCATAAGTTTGACATATTTGTGAAAAATCTTAAGTAGGTGATTAAAGTTATTATTATCTCAATCAAACAAGTAGATTGCTGAATTTAATTAATGTAGAAATAAATTTTTGATTATAGTATTAATCACACAAATGCTGGAAATTAAAAAGTTAAAGCAAAAAATCAATTTTACACAATATAGGTAATTACTCCTTCAATACTAGTTTTTCATTCCTTCAAAAACTTACAAGGAAACCTCCACAAGCTGCCCAAAAACAACACTGCATGGATACCAAAAAAACACATGGAACCGAGTGAAACAATCTGTTGGGAGAGTACAGTCTGTTATACGATTGTACACACTGTACGAAATGTCGGTACGGTCTTTTCCATCTGTATGGGATTCATATGACTGTACAGAACTGTTCCATATGGAACTATGCTTATCTTTGTACGAGATTGCTTGTTGCCTCGAAATACCTATTTCTTGGCTCCCTGCTCTCTCTCCTTTTTGTGTCGCTTAACCTGCGTGTTTGAACTCTCTATCTTGACCTGTCTCAACCCTAATCTATTTCTGAGATTACTCCTAGTCTAAGTAATGCATGCATGGAATACACTTTTTAGACTCAAGTGTTAAAAATAAGACTTTCACTTTTTAACTAAAGTAAATTACAAAATAGAATTTACTTTTTGAAAATAGAATTGTTTTTTGAAAATTACATTTTGAAAATATCTCTAACTACTCGCACATTCAAACAGAACCTGTGCAAAAGTTTTTGTTCGAGCTATAATTCTCAACACTTCCTCTTAGCAAAGAAAGAATTCTACACCAATCCAAGTCTGTCTCCAAATGCCTCAAACTTTCCTTTTGCTAAGGGCTTGGTGAGAATATCAACGACCTATTGATTTGTCGGAATATATTGAAACTTCACTGCTCTCTTCTGAATCTTGTCTTGTGTGAAGTGATCTCTGCTCTCTATTGAGCTAAGTGCTGAGGAAGTATGCTTCCTGCTGAATCAGGATACCATCATTGATCCTAAACTAAAGAAACACCCTAAGGTGCTCTTCTTGTCTGTTGCACTGCCTACCCAATCTGAGTCTAAATGTTCCTGCAACTTCATTTCG
>JASDQU010371452.1:50635-60806 GCA_032191745.1 Picea mariana | reverse complement strand
TGGCAACTTGAAGAGTACCAATACCTTTGAGCTAGTTTATCACTATCAAAGAGTCTCCCATCAAATGAAGTTCCTGGATACCAAAGATTTTTGCTAATGTGATGGCTCATCAAGATCCCATAAGCTCCGCCTTAGAATTTGAACCTGAAATACAGTTTAAAGTCCAGGGATATTCCTCTAGAGTATTTAATCTGATAACTCCTCCTGCTCCACACTTATTCATGTTGATTTGCGAGGCACCATTGAACCAAGCTAAAACTTTGCCTTCCGAAAAAGTAATCGGTTGAAGTTTTTTTGTAGAATCCACTGATAGGATCTGCTTCGAAGCTCTATAACCAGTTGCAAGAAAAATAATTCTTGCTGCCGAAGGTGATCTATCTTCAAATAATTTCTTATTTTTGTCCTTCCATATGAACCAATAGATGAAAGTTGCGACCTCTCTGAGTTGTTTATTCTGCACAGACCATTTTTTTAGGCATTCACCAACATAATCACCGTTCCAACCATTTGCTAGATTAAAACTCCTTTTTACTTCTTCCCAGATAGATGACGTAAACTGACAACTAATAAAAACATGATGGCTTGTCTCCTTGTCTAATCCACAGAGACAACACATTCCAGGACCTGACCATCCCCTCCTCCGAAGGTTTTCCCACGTAAGAACCTTGCTCTCCATTAAAATCCATAAGAATAATTTGATCTTTAATGGACAACTCCATTTCCATAACTGAATTTTCTAATTTTCTGCCTTCCCTAACCAAAATTTATTTGAAAGAGTGTTGTAGACATTTTTAACAAAGATATGACCAGAACTATCATCTCCAATCCACTTTAGTTCATTAGGATGATCCTTTAGGACAATGTTGGCATGTAATAGAAGATTTATGTAAATATCCCATTCTTGACCCAAGTTTCCATCCAGATCCAACTCATAGCTCATTGCCCAATTCTGTCCCAACATACTATTTTGAGATGGTTGACTCGCTTGAAAAAGAAAGTAGATTTGTTTTCTATTAATTTCTCGAATCAGGTCCTCCGACAACAATGAAGCATCATTCAATCCACAGATGCAATCTCTACCAATAATTATTGCTTTTCCAGAGCCAGGAGTCCAAGCTATTATGTCCAGAATTATCAGCAATGTATTTAGAATATTCTTCCATGTTTGTCATCCAAAGGAGGTAAAGTTCACAACCAATCTCAACCAAGTACTTACAGGTACCCGTGGTAAATATTTTCCATGAATTACCCTTTGCCAGATCACTGCCTTCATTAATGCCCGCCAAAAAGTATTGGTAGCCAATGCTCTATAGAAGACAAAATATTACGTAAACCCCATCCTCCTAGCTGCTTGGGTTTTGCTATAAATTGCCAATTACAAAGATGATAACATTTCTTGGATTTATTTCCTGCCCACAAATATTCAAAACTAATTCTGCGTAATTTAGATAGCACTGATATAGAAATATGAGCAAGGGTCATCCAGTAGACCGATAAACTCTCAAGCACAACTTTAATAAGGATTAGTCAACCACCCAAACTGAGCCATTTATTACACGAATGGTTAATCCTCGCTTCAAACCTATCAACTAACCACTGGCAATCCTTGATTGTATAGCTTCCTGGTTTCATCAGATAACCCAAATATTTAAAACCATAGTGAAGGTCTTTGACTGGATAACCAAGGACATATTCAATCCTCCTAAGGGTTTCATAGTCGACACCAACATGCATCACAGTGGATTTTTATTATTATTTATGATCAATCTTGATGCCCTACAAAACACCTGTAATATATTCTGAATAATTTTCCATTCAGTTAGAGAAGCTTTAGTCATAATTAGAATGTCGTCCACAAATAGTAAATGGAGGATCCTTATCATACTAGAAACTTTAATCTCTGTTATCTATCCCTCCGATTTTGCTTTCTTTAATCCCAGACTAAGCCCCTCCATTACTAAGATAAATAGTAAAGGAGATAATGAGCATCCTTGTCTTAGTCCCTTGCTACTTTTATAGAAATTAGTTGCCTCTCCATTAATTAAGGTAGCATAAGTCGTGGAAACTACACAAGCCATAATCCAATTCGTAGTCTTATAACCAAAGCCACTTTGACGAATTACCAGCCTTAAAAATTCCCAATTAGTACAATCATAAGCCTTCCTCAAGTCAATTTTAAGAATCATTGCTTTCATCTTCTTTGCACTAATGCTGTGAAGACATTCCTGAGCTGTTCCAACAACATCCAATATTTGTCGTCCCTTGAGAAAACCAAGCTGTTCTTCTGAAAGAAACCTGGATAGAATAGGTTGAAGTCTTTTAGCAATAATTTTTGAAACAATCTTGTAACAGAGGTTACAAAGAGAAACTGGTCTAAAATCATTAAAAACCGAAGGTTTATTGACTTTTGGTATCAGAGCCACAAAAGTGGAATTGATAACCGGAATGATCTCCCCTTTCAACCTTGTTTCTTCGACCATATCCACCACGTCCTACCCAACCAACTCGAAAAAGTGAGAGTAGAATTCAACGGTCCAACTGTCCGGTTCAGGACTTTTGTCCCTGGCGAAACCTTTTATAACTTCAAAGACTTCTTCATTGGTTACTCTTTTTTCTAAGTCCTATACGTCTAGAGCAGTAAAAAAGGTAGGGTATAGTATGACAATTTCCATTCTTTCCTCCATGTAAGACTGATCAATATCATTTTAAAAGACACTAAAATGTCTGACTGCTTCCCCTTTTATAGCCTGCTGACCAGAGTGAGTATTCCCGATCTCATCTCTAATTTCCCATATAAACTTCTTATTTCTTCTATGGATAACATACAGATGGAAAAACTTCGTATTTCTATCGCCACTCTTGACCTAAATTGCCTTGCTTTTTTGTCGCCAGCTCTCCTCTTCCGCCAATAAGATTCGGTTTCTAATAGCTTCAAGCTTTGATATATTTAAGGAATCCTCCAAAGATGTGATACCCAAATTTATATTGTTATAGAATTCTGCAATATCTTCCTCAATTTTTGATAGTTCTTCCTGATCCTTTTTTCTTTTTCTTTTAGCCCAGTCCTTTATTCTAACTTTCAACATCGATAACTTATTTACCAGTCTCTTTTGTGCTCCATTTGTAGTTAGATGTCGAGGATCATTCTAGACCTAATTTACAATATTCTCGAAAGAAACATCCTTCTACCACTCCGGATTTAGTTTGAAAGGGGAAGCAACTGTTCCATAACCTGAACTGAATTCCATCAAAACAAGAGCATGATCAGATAGGAAGGGATACTCCACCCAGGTTCGAAACTTCTTCACTGTTGAGATCAAAGATTCATCAACTAAAAAATGATCAAGTATTTTTGAGATACATGCATCTCCTAATCTACCATTTCGCCAAGTTGCCACCTTTTTCGGTGGAGCTACATCCACAAGACCATTCCTCTAAAACAATGTGTTGAAGAAGCCTGCTAAAGAGTCCAAATGCGTAGACAAACCCCATAACTCATTAGAGAAAGTAATTAAGTTTAGATCACCTGCTAGAATTAAATCCTTGTGGCTTAGAATACCAACATTCTCCAAAGCTTCCCAGAAAATTTTGCGGTCCTGGCAGGGGCCATACATATTAAGAAAATAAAGCTTTCTCTTGTTCACTTTTGAGAAACCTGACAAAAAAATGCCACCAAGACATAAAAAAGGCACTAAGTCAAAAAAGGAAGGATCCCAAGACACCAATTGGCCCCCAGAAGTTCCAATTGCACTGACCACACAGACACACCAATCAGATCCGATTTTATACATGAAAGATCTGGCTTTATCAACCGATACCATCGTTTCCTATAAAAAGATAATATTCAGAGAAGTGTTACTCATTAATCTACGAAAGAAGGCTAGCTTAAGGGGTCCTCCAACCCTCTTATATTAGAGGAGAGCATAATCATGGTTTAACCCTGGCTTGGGCCTTTATGCCTCTAAGCGCCTGTTGTTGTGAAGAATAAGCAGGAGTTAACTAAGTGTTACCGACTCCTTCCAATCACCGACAACTCCTCGTTTTAAGAGGAGAAATCTCAAAGCCCAATCCACGAGACCACGCAGGTTCAGAACAAGAGGGAGAATTTGTAAAAAAGGGTTCTACACCTGTCTCAATCAAGGAATTCACATGGATATTACCTTTATAAGTCACCAAAGGGATAGGAGCCGATGTCTTTGCTAAAGGAAAGGTCAACTCAGATAGAGTTTTATCCAATACTGAGTCACTAGGGGGCGATTCAGTAAATCATGGAGGCAAAAGGTCATTACCATTACTCAGACAATCTGGTGGTCTATCTATCTCTCTGGCTAAAGGAGAAGAATGCGAAACATCACTTTGAAATGGAGGAAAAGGTAAAGAAGTAGGAGGTGAAGCTTCAGAGGAGGATTCCGAACGAGATTTTTTCCCTAATTCAACCAGATCAGTAGTTGCTAGCCCAGACAGCCTACCTCCGTAAAAAACTTCCCCGAAAGTTTTAACAGATCCTGAATGCTTACTTAAAAGATCTTTTTCCCATAAAATTAAAGAGTTAAAAACACTCGGGCAGTGATTTTTTAACTTACCGGCCAAAGAAGTGTCCAGTTTCTCAGAGATGTCCTCCGAGATGAAAGGCGGGGTCTCCAGTTTACCATCTTCATCCATTAATCTTGAAACTATATCTTCAGAGTCTTCCTCAACTGTTTCTTTCTCCTCTCTAAAACCCCGTTTAAAAGTATAACTATCTCTCAGGTGCCCTGTCCGTCTACATTTGGAACATCTGAATGGAATACCTAAATAGTCCAGCCTCTACGTGAACAAGAAGTCTCTCCACTCTATTTCTAGCACTTCAGATAGACCCGCATGGGTATCTATCTCAACTAAAACTTTTACCATTTTTTTTATCATTTGATAACATCCCTGCTTCATCTACCCCAATGAAATGACCCAAGTAGTCTCCAATCACTTTTAAAGCATTAATATTCCACAACTGTAAAGGAAGATTTGGAAGAAGCACCCATAGGTGTTGAAAAATAAAATATTCAATATTCGGATTAAAACCACATCTCCAATGTTTTAACATTAAACTTCCACCATCCATTTGCCAAAAAACCTCCAGAATTCAAGTTGTATCTTCCGGCCTTCGAAAAACAAAGCCGAACCATCCTTGGGATAAGGAAATGAAGACTGGAGAGTATCCTAAAATAGGAAGCCAGTTCTTCTATATCCAATCTTCCAACTATATCAGAATGCGAGAGTGGTAGGCCATCCTAGAAACTACAACGCAAAGCACCAAGTTGCAGGATTCCTCCAGACCTACGCCTGCTCCCATCACAAGTCTTCTCCTATGCCTCTTTGGTTTCCAAACTTTTGCAATATTCGACTTAAAAGAACTCACCTTAGGGGCAGTCGAGACGGTCTCAAGGGTATTATTACACTGGTCTCCACTGTTCAACTGAGCGGACTCCACTCTGTAACAACTCTGGATAAACTTTGGTGAAGGAGGTCGACTTCTGTCTTGATTAGAGCATTTCTGAGATGGATCCAGTGCCTCTGCCCATAGGTTATGAGAAGGGTTAATTGATATCTGTGATGTGCTTCCCAATCCCCAAGATTCATTAAGAAAATTTAAATGTCAATCGATGTTCTTATTTAAAGCACTTAATGAATCAATCTTTTCAAAGAAGCCATTCCTAGCCCATTGCTCCTCGTCAACCGCGCTAAGCAGAGTGCTGACCTCACTCTCCATAATGGAGGCTACTCAAGACAAATCAAAGGGATCCACCAAACTTTCAATCAAATCATTGATCACAGAGTTCCATGAAGAAAACAAAAACTAATCATAAAGACAGTCCTATATTCTAGAGGAAAGAGAGAGTTCTGGAAACCCGTTAGTGAGCATAGAAGCCTAGTTAGAAAAAGTCCTGGAAAAACTCTTCGTTAAAAACAAAAGATCCCAGGAAACCTAAATCCAAGGAAGAAGACTTCTGCTAAATACCCAGGGGCAATATCATCTCCTGACTAAGTAGACCCCACCGATTCTAACCACTAAAAGGATAAAACAACGAGATTCCTCCACAAAACCAAGGAAAACCAGAAAAGAAAATAGACTAATCCATCCGTTACAAACCTTGCCTACCCATTAATCAACCCAAAGAAAACCTACAAATGACAAGGATTCTGACCTCCCATCGTGGAACCCTAATAGCCGCCCGCGTTCAACGTTCTCTATAGCATACAAACTATTAAAATACTTATCTATCTAACATAAGTATAACCTAATTTAAAAGCGACCCTAACAAGAACTATAAAAATACTTATCTATCTAACATAAGTATAAGAGAAAAAGTGTTCGATAACATAAGTATAAGAGATAAAGTGTACAATTTTGAAGTTGCATAAAAAATATATTAAAAAGAGTTCCCAAGTTCGAAAAGAAAAGGGAAATCCAAGGTGAAAAGTGTTGACGATTAAAATCACAATGATGAATTCCGCTCGCAAAGGATTGCTAAAGTTCTATTATTTAATATGATAATAATATAATACTAATAGGTGGGACCCCCTTGTAGACTAGAGGCGCAAGGATAGACATATCACATGTATTTTGTCATTGTTATGATGTTGCCTACAAAGTCCTACATTTTTGATGATGCAGTATTGGTTTCATTTGGCATGATAATGAGTAGTTAATGCATTATTGTTGAATGTTATTGGTAATCACTTGCGACACATAACATTTTCCATGGTTATGAAGATCAGGTTGTTCACATGCGCTATGTTATAACCTTGTTACTAATTCATATGTTGATAACTTAGCCACATATATGCAAGGGATACTTAATGGTAGCATGATCAAAACAAAGAAAAAAACTATGAAGAGATTCTAAATTTATATCAAAAGGAAAGGATCTATGTAAAAAGACTACATGCAAATTTCAAATGAAAGAATTAATGGATACAAGTGTTAGTCCTAACTATTATACTATAGTTTGGTTAATGGACTATGCAAATTTCATTAAAGTTGAATGGAGGCACATATAGAAATGTGGATATGGTTTGATTTATTGTGTGGAGTTATGACAAAGGTTAACGTATGAAATATCCTGGGTGGCGCACTATGCAATAGATATGGTCTCAAATCTTACGATTGATTGGCATTGATTATGCATTGGTTATATGGTTTGATTTATTGGTGGATGTTATGATTATTGGGTTGTCTCGTACTTTGAATTGATTGGGGCCAGGTATAGAAGCGATGTGCATTTACTGCACGTCACTCCAAACCTTCCCTATCGCCCGTCACCCTAGCATTATTGCATTGTTGCATTATCGTTCTGTTGGTTGTGAAGCTCTACGTTTTCAGGTTTTTTTGGAAAGGAAATCTTGGCCAACTCACCATTTTAGTGTTTTTCTCACAGGTGTGGTTCTTTTCTCTCCATCCATGATGGATTCTCTGTTTTATGAACCAAATGGTGGCTCAATGATGCTCGGATTCTGTCTGTTCTTGAGATTTTCAACTGTCTGTAAATATGGTGTTGTGGATCTTTGTGATGACTGTAAAATGTTGGTAGTTGTAAGCAGAGAAATGGGTATTATTGAATATAAATCTTGCGCATTGATTATTTATGGGTCAACTCGGTTTTTATTGATTGTTCTTTGTGGAATAATGGAGATAATGGTGCCATGAATCTCTGTGTTTTATGGTTGAAGGGTTTTACCACCGGTTGTATTTCAGTGGCTATCAACTCTTGGTCGTATCGTAGTATTTATCCAGTTACAAAGTGATTGTAGACTGTTGGTGTGCTTCTTGTTAAAATTTTTAATTAAATAAAGTACCAAGGCAAGTGTTTCTCTTCCCTAGGCACCTAAGGGGGAGAAAGTGCCTAATCTGGGTCCTAGTCAATTAATTTGTGAGATGCAAATTAAAAGGTGACTTTATGACTAAAGTGAGGGTGAGTGAAGAGACACCAAATCTCAGCCACTCATCTAATCTAATCTCAATCGTTAGATTAGAAAACCCCTCACCTTCCCTCATGAGGTCGATTAGGGAAAGAGGGTGCACCCATTGTGCGTTGTTCATTCATTCTTGTTGAGAGAGCAAGAGAGAGCAAGAGAGAGGTTGAGATGGAGAAGAGAGACATCATTTGCTAAAGGAGAGCATGCATCCCAAGGAAAATAGCAGCACAGTTTTCAAGGCAACAGACAACAAGGAAGAACAGGTCATACAATATGGATTTGAAGAGGCCGTACAATCATTAATGTGCACAGTTTTCGAGGGAGACAACAACAAGACTTTCTGAGAGTATTGGCATGTATTCCAAGGCTGTTGTACAATGTTTTTCAAGCACAGAAATTGAGGAAGGTGCTGGGAAAGAAAATCCGTACAGTCCGTACGAGCCTGCACATAATTCAAGGGGCCGTACTATCATAAATTATGGGCGCATTTTTCTGAGTTTTGCATACTGTTGATATTTTATTTCTGCACTTAAAACGATGTTCAGAATCCTCATGTTTCAGTTCTGAAGTTTATTTTATACTAAGTTTTTATATGCTGATATAAAACTGGGTTTGGGCATTTAACATTGGCTGAAAAAATTAGCGAGACTGAAACTGGGTTGGGGTCTGAAATATTAACATGGTATCAGAGCTGAGTTGAAGGGAAGCAGAGATTTCAGCAGATAGAAAGTTGGGACAACAGTCAGTTCAGCAGATAGAAAGTTGGGACAACAGTCAGTTCACAGGGCAGATTTTTGAACTTGTTATTTTCAGTAGAAAAAGGGTCAATGGAAACTAGTTTGAGAGTTGAGGACAAACTTGATGGGGTAGCAAATTTTGGTGCTTGGAAGGAGAGGATGATCTTGCTTTTGCAAGAAAACGAGTTGTGGGACATTATGGAGAATACCACTACTCATCCCGTTGTGGTACCTACTGATGCTACTCTTCTTGCAGCCTATACTAAGAAGAGTATCAAGGCTAAGAGATTTATTCTTGATGCTATCAAGGATCACTTGATTCCTCACTTGATGAGGAAGACACATGCCTATGAGATGTGGGAGTCTTTGACTAAGTTGTACCAGAGTACAAATGAGAACCGAAAAATGGTTTTGAGGGAAAAACTAAAGAGAATAAAAATGACCAAGGCTGAAAATGTGGTCACATACCTTACTAGATTGACTCAGGTGAGGGATGAGCTTGGAGCTATGGGGGAAGCCATAGTTTATAGTGATCTTGTGAGAACATCATTGAATGGAGTCTCCAAACAATGGGCTATTTTTGTGGAGGGCATTGTTGTTAGGGAGAAGCTTCTCGGTTGGGAACGTCTTTGGGATGACTTTGTTCAGGAGGAGACCCGGAGAGGTTATGTGCATGGCAGTTCATCTACAGGTCATGAGGAGGAGAATGTGGCTCTTTCTACGACTAGCAAGAAGAAGTTCAAAAAGGGTCCAAAGGGAGGACATAAGCCTAATGGTGAAGGGAAGAAAGACATGAACAAAGTCAAGTGATTTTCTTGCCATAAGTTTGGACACTATGCAGGATAGTGTCCAAACAAGAAGAATAAACAAACAACAACTTCAACAAAGGTGGAAGAGTTTTCCACCAAGTTTGATAGGGAATTTTCCTTGATTGCATGTCTATCCTCAAGGACCACTACTACAGATGCTTGGTATATTGACAGTGATGCCTCTTGCCATATGACAACAGTTCGTGAGCACCTGACAGATCTTACACAGTGTGGAGATGCAGAGGTAGTGCTTGGAGATGACCGGGAGGTCAAGGTGGCTGGTTGTGGGACTGTATTATTTCAGAGGGAGTCTTTGCCTCCCATGACTTTGACAAAGGTTCTTTATGTTCTGGGCTTGAAGAAGAACTTAGTGTCAATTTCTACTACTGAGGAGGAGGGCTATGAGGTCTTGTTCCATGATGGGCAGGTGCTTCTTTTCCCCAGAGGGTCTAGCATCACTTTGGCCAAAGTGATTGGTACTAGACATGAGAGGCTATACAAGTTCTTGTTCTAGCCAGTGAGAGCATTGATTCATTCTACCAACAACAACAGTGACCTATGTGAGATATGGCACAGAAGGATGGCACATTTGCACCACAGGGCTTTGAGAGTTCCGAGAGAGATGGTGACAGGAGTTCCAGATTTTAGTTCATAGCACCATGAGTTGTGCAG
>JASDQU010371452.1:28522-42288 GCA_032191745.1 Picea mariana | reverse complement strand
AGAGCACGCATCCTAAGGAAAATAGCAACACGATTTTCGAGGCAACAGACAGCAAGGAAGAACATGTTGTACAATACAGATTTGAAGAGGTCGTACCGCCATTAATGTGCATAGTTTTCAAGGGAGATAGTAACAAGACTTTTTGAGAGTATTGACACACATTCCAAGGTTGCTGTACAATGTTTTTCAAGCACAGAAATCGAGGAAGGTGCTGGGCATGATTTTATGGGCAAGAAAATTCGTATAGTCCATACAAACCTGCACAGAATTCAAGGGGCCGTACTATCATAAATTCTGGGTGCATTTTTCAAGGTGCTGGCACATTTTTCAAGGCATTTTTACTGCTGGTTTTTCTGTACAGTCTTGGAAAAATTTTAGGCACAAATTTCGAGGACAGTCCGTAAAAAAATTATTGCTGGGACAACTGTACAGTGTATGGATTTCTGGTTCAGAAATCAAGGAGCAAGCTACAGGAAAGTCCAGATAAGTTTGTGTAAATTTCTGAAGATGAATATGATGTAAAAGATTTTCTCAGAAGCCCATAAATAATAAAAATCCCTCTCTCACTGGTTTTCCCCTTGTGGGATTTTCTAGGGTCGATGTTAAACCAAAAATTCTTGTGTCTATAATTTTTTGAGTTTTGCATACTGCTGATATTTTATTTCTGCACTTAAAACAATGTTCAAAATCCTCATGTTTTAGTTTTGAAGTTTATTTTCTGCTAAGTTTTTATATGCTGATATAAAACTGGGTTTGGGCATTTAACATTGGCTGAAAAAATCAGCGAGACTGAAACTGGGTTGGGGTCTAAAATTTTAACACTTCTTTTTATCTAACCCCGAACTGTTGTTAATAGCTCGTTCCTGACTATCTTTTCACTGAAAGCTTGCCAAAAATCTAGTTTTGGTCGCTTGAATATTAATGCAGGCTTGTGTATTTAATGGATATCAGATGTGAAGGGTTTCCACACACCATCCCTATCATTCCCATTGTAATGATGATTGTATGTAGCCTCACTGTCAATTATTGTCGAAAGTTGTTCATATTTTCGGGTGTCGGAAAGAGACGTTATATCTATGTGTTTTTTGAATACCCGCCACTATTAAGTTAACCCTCGTCTCTTCTCTGCAAGTGTTAGAGGCACCTGTGTGCACTGGGTTATGTTACCTTGATTGTCTCTGCTCTCCTCGGGCGTTAAATTATGTTTCTGTCAAGGGCTTGGAGTAATATGTAAGCACTGTATGGCCCATTGATGTGTCGTTTCAAAAATATATTTTGGCCTGTGGTTTTTAATCTATGGTAAAGTGGATATAAGTCTTGGAAGACCGTTAACTCTCCGCATTATGTTTAGATAGAGTGTTTTTGTTTAAAAGGATAAGCAAGCTTTTGTTGCCTCTCTACATTTGATTTAAGAGACCGACTCAGACTCTGACTATCTCTGATCTCCTCAGGCACATTTTGGGGTTTTTCAAGTATTGGGTGATTAGTTTAATAATTGTGAAATTTTAAAGACGCATGCTCTTTCATTATAAATCCATCCTCTTGGTCAAGTCTCTGTCTGGTCTTTTTGTGATGAATTTGTTCAAACAAATAAGAAAGAACATGAGTGATTGCTTATAATCGAGGGTTGTCTCTCTATTTGTTATGGTTTCAATCACTATGTTTTATCCAGCGTGGTCTTGATTGCATGAGAAGACACCTGTGTGAATTTTACTAAGCCGATCAGGATTTTGGAAAGTTAAAAAAGGTGCATGTGTGTCAGTTTAGTTATGTTCGCTTCATATATGATATAGTTATATCAAAATCATCGTGTAGACTACCAATTGTTTAAAAAATAAGTTATATATGTTGAGATCAATCTCAGGCTTTATGTTTGGATTGGCAATTGTTTCAATTCAATATTTTGTCGATTGATTGATTAAAGTGATGTGTATGATTGGGCATGCTTTTAAGTCTGTCCACGTTTTTGAAAATACACCTATGTACAATTAAATTGGGCTCGATTGCTGATTGGTGAACAATGATTGTTGATTGCTTATTATGGTGCATTATTGATTATCAGGGACAGATGTTGAGCATATTGTTGTGCATGTTTCGATTATTTTTTAAAAAGAAGAAGGGATCATCGTTATAATAAACAATATTGTTGAATGGAAAAAGTTTTTATAAGTTATGAATGCACAGACTGTTAAAAATTAAGGATTTCTAGGAAAATTTAATTGCTATTGAGACAACAAGTAGTTTGCATACAATTGAGGAATAGTGAATGTTGGTCTTGGAAGTGGATGTTTTTTGGATTAATTTTGAACAGAGTTGATTGTTGATTTATATAATTTATTTTATGAACAATATTCATCAAATTCTTTGTCATTTTCTCACTTTGTTGCTAAAATACAAATCCCCTCACTATCCCAGATTCATTTTGCATGCCCTATTCTTTAAAATTAAATTAAAGTTGTGTATTACAACACTTAAAAAATAACACAGAGATGGATCACGACTAATATGTTTTGTTTATTGTTGCACAGTCGATTTTTTAATGAATTTTTGAGCAACAATCGTGTTCTACTCGCTTTCATTTTTCTCACTTTTCGCTCAATACAATTCCCTCAAATATCCCAAAACCCTAATTCACCCCCTGCTCATTGACAATTATTAGATGAATTTTATGGATTGGATTGCATGGGTCTGATGTAATTGATGAGCCAAAATTTGTTTCGTATTAAGATATTGTCATGTATGGTTTTTTTAAGAAGCTAGTTGCTAATAATAATTGCATACATGATGATCTTCTTCAGCAGAGGAAGTCATGGCTGAAATAACAGTGGCAGAGGGAATTGGAATAGAGGGCCTAGAAGGCCTAGATTCTCAATACATTTCGATCCATATCCTCAAGTGTTAAACCAACTCTTCCAAGATGGATTTTTCAGTTGGATTGGACAAGGGGTAGTCCAACCTAGACCAGAGAGGCCCCCCTTCCAACCCCAACATGTCCCTGGCATCCCTTTTCCCTCTCATGTTTCGTTGTAGCCTGAAGTTCCTGAGAATTATGGATGGCAGGAGATTGTTCATCCATCAGTCTCCCAACATCGTGACTGGCCAAATTTGTCTCTACCTGCTCCTCCTCCACCTGCTAATCCAAATGTCCATATTTCCCCTGCACACTCACCTGTATAGTCCTCCCATGCAAGCAAGAGACTCAAAACCAAATCCCACCATATGCATGATAAAGGAAAACTGATGCTGCCCCCTCCTCTCCCTTAATTGATTCAACCAAATATGTTTCATCCTGCATGCACTTGAGAGATGACTATTCTCATGTCAACAGTGAGATCAATCCTCAAGGCTCTACTCAGCCTAAGGTTAATTCAGAGAAGTCAAAAGGGGATGGCAACAACAAAGGGAAAATTGTCTCTCAAAGTGGCAAATACAGTTTTTTATTTTACTTTATTATTGTTTTATTGATGACAGTGGACTGCTGAAGGTTTTGGATATCACACTATTTTTGAATATTTTGGATATGATTTGAAATATCATTGATATTTAATTGTCAAATTATGGAAATGATTATGGGAGCCACAAGGAGGGATGTGTCTGATTTATTGTCTAGTTATGCTTATTAAAAGACCCACATATTTATTGTCTGGTTATATGTCTGATTTATTATGATTATGGGAGCCACAAGGGGTCCCACCTACTAGTTATTATTTATTAAAAGACCCTTATTATTATTATTATTAATTCTTCCCCTAAACTAAAAGTTAGTTGATTTTTTGTTAACTTAAATAAATGAAGTGGTTGAACTACTTCAACTAATTTGGAATGTATAAAAGCCAAATGAGAAGGGAGAATAGAAGGAGAAGGCATACTAAGGTTTGTTCTTGAGTTTTATTGAGATAGTTCAGTTTTCATTCATTCTTCAATTCATTAAAAGCCTAATTCTCTTTTATGACAACAGGGTCCTATTGTAGACAACAAGATTCAAAGTTGAATTACATCATTCAAACACTTGTTTTCAGAGGTGTTGATCTATCTTTGATAGTTTGTGTAGACTTGTCTCTTTATCAATTAAATTTCATGATCGATAAAGGATATTGTGCAGAGTTGAGTGGGCAACAACCTGTGGCAAGTTGATCCATATTTTAAAGTTCAGTTTTTACTTCCTGACAGAGTCCTTTTGTATGGTTTTTATTGGGGATTTCTAAGTTTGACTTTTGTCCAAACTCCCTCAGGGATTTTTGTAAAGAGAACGATTCTTTTGATTTCTTGGAATGAAATAAGCGATTGTTATTCTGTCTCATCTGTGTTGATATGTGACTTGGTATTTTTTCTTGTCTCCATATTTACTTTTCGCATCTATACTATTCAGAAAATGGTATAAAAATGTTATATTTTTGCAACAATATTTTATTCAAAAAATCAACCTAACCCCTTGTAATTAATACTTGTGGATTGGGAAACACTTTTGAAGGCTATAAACATAGGTTAACATTCCCGACTATCTTGCATTAACCAAGCAAGATTTGAAAATGTTTGAGTAAGATAATTTCATATATTTTCCTCAACATTTATTTGGTGACCATACTGGGGAGATCTTCCATATCTCTCTGGTTGATTTTATACCTGCCTTTCATTGAATATATTTTTATTTTTGATATATTTTCTTTGATTGTTTCATTTCTTCATCACTGTACATGTTGCAAGGAAGCCCAATATTGAGCCCGGTCTTAAAGATCAGACCATCATTGCTTTAAACTTGTTTAATATCATCTTAGAGATTGTTAATACCCAGGTTGAGATTGAACTCTCATGGGCAACAATTGAGCAAGACATAAATTTCTAAGAACGTTGGGAAGCTACGGAATGACATCCTAGGAATCAACTTTAGCTTTCTTTTTCGTACAGTTTGGTTCTTCTTTTCATGTCCTTAAACCCTCGTATCTCTAGGAGAAGAAGAGGTTTGTCACCTGATATTAATCCTACTATTGAAATAGGAAGAAGAAACATTGTTTTATCAGGCCAACAAAGTACTCTAAGGAGAGCTTTGTCTGATTCAACCAGTTCGTCTTTCTCTCCCTTACCCGTCGTTCACAAAATGGCATCTAGTGGTGGTTCTGGTGGCACTGGAGGTGCTTCTTCAACTCAGCCTTCATCCTCGTCAGTGATTGGAAGTTTGTATAGCCATCAAATCCCAGTCTAATCAACTACAAACTCCACCAATTTCATTAAAAAGTATGGTCTCTTCCAATTTGAGGAAGATGCTACTACTACTATGTTGCATGTTTCCTCTCCGCTAAATTTAGCACCTACCACTCATCCTCTTCCTAAATTCAAAGACCATCTCCCCAAGTTTTTTGGGAATAAAAGAATCACTACTAATGAACACTTGGTGGCATTTTTGAATGCATGTCATCACATAGGAGCCAATGATAACGACACTTGTATGCATTTATTTTTTAATTCTCTTGAAGGGAAGGTTGTGGTTGATTTCTTTGACCTTCCTCCTAAGGTTATTTCTACTTGGGAGGAATTAGTCTATTGGTTCAAATATACCTATGGGAAATCCAAATTCCCAGCTGAGCAGTTACGGGAGTACAATGACATCGCTTATAAATATAGTGAAACTATCAAGTCTTTCAACTTACGTTTCACTAAATTATACAACCAAATCCCTGAACTCATTCACCCTCAAAACCAAGATGCTTTCATGCATTATTATAATGAATTACCTTCCCCCTATCATCATAGGTTTGAAGAAAAGGCCATTGATAACCTTGGTTCCGCTCTGCATACTTGTTTAGAGTATGAAGAATAGCTTGAAAGAACAGGTCTTCCTAAGGGAGACTTAGTTAAACAGATGGATATGTCCTCCCTCTTACATCTTGTACAAGACATGAATAATCGAATGATAGCGTATGAGCGGAAATGAAATGTCCCATATCTTACCTTTGGGGCCTCATGTTGTTCCTCACCACCTTTAAAGAATCTCAATGAAAATAACTTTCAACCTAAAGCTATCATGCCTCGTAGTTGGTATAAATTTTGCGAGGAACACCATGAGGAAAGTACATGTGAAGTAAAGAAGACTATCAGAGATAAAATCTTTGGTAAGAGACTTGAAACTACTATTGTTTTACTAGACTTTGCAGAGCGAGAGGATGTCATGATCATAAATACTAGGAATAAATCCTATGCTCCAAAAGGCAAATATGATCTTCCTCACACTTCTTCTAGCCCAGGATCATCTTCACTAGCTGCTAGTGTTTAGGTTTCTAAGGCTCATGAAAATCAAGGAACTACCTCCCCTCTTCCCTCTTCCAAATACAACATTATAAATCAGTTGGCCAACATTAAAGCAGATGTTACCCTTTTGGACATGGTTGTCGTCCCTAAGCAACATAAGCATCTAAAAAATTTCATGGAAGGAAAAGCTTCCATTGTAGCTAACCTCTCTGAAATGGTAGATGAAGAGGATTCATCTGTAAATGAAGTAGGTGTACATAAATTTAGGCATCTTGTAAAAAATCCCCCGTTTTATATTTATGTAAAGATTATGGACAAGATTGCTCATTGTTGTCTCATTGACGGCGGTTCGGGCCCAAGTGTAATGTCGAAAATTATTATGGAAGAGATAGGCTTGTCTTGTACAAATGAAAATGTTAGAATCATGCTCTCTTATAATAGTTTACAACAAACGACCATAGGTGAAATCAAGGACGTGACCTTGGTTTTGTGCATGCATCCTGAAATAAGGGCAACCCTTAATATTCAAGTAATTGATATGCCAGTAAGTAATTACTCAATCATTTTAGGAAGATATTGGCAAGATTTGATGAGTGGATACCTCTCACTCGATGGGAAAGACTTATTCGTTCCTCACAATAGTAAAAACATCATAGTTCTAAGGGAGGGGAGAATTTCACCTTACATAGAAAGCGTCCCACAACCTAATGTGAATTATATTGAGGAGGAGATAGGAGTGTATTCCATCTTCGTAGATGAGGACAACACTCCCTGGGAACAGATCGACATAGAGGATGGGATGTGTTATATTCACTTTGATGGTTCATTCTCAAATGAAGGAAACATAGCTGGTATTATCTTGTACTCTCATGTGGGTAAAATTCATAACTTTTCCTATAGGTTAGAGTTTTCTTGCACAAATAATGTCACTAAATTTGAAGCATTATTGCTAGGCTTTGAAAATTCCTATAATCTGGGTTGTGGTCACCTTACAGCTTTTGGAGATTTAAAACTTGTTGTAAACCTTGTATGTAAGATATACTCTCCTAGCAACAAGTTAATGAAACATTACACCCAAACTGTTTGGGCACTTATCTTGAACTTACTATCTTTCAACATCACTCATGTTAAAAGGGAATTGAACTCAATGGCTGACAGGTTAGTTGTTTTTGCAACCTCTCCTACTTGACAACTTCTGCCACAAAGACATGATTGTACTTTTCAATCTCTGTATCGTACGCACATCCCTGACAATATAGAGTCATGGTAGGTCTTCCCTAATGATGAGAGCATATGTGCTTTCATCCAAAATGAACCTTATAAACCTAAGTAAACTATATCAATAGAAGATAAAAAAATTCCTAAAGGCTTGACTCCTCTAGAAAGTTCATTTTCATCGAGTTATGTAGGAAACAAAGAAAAACATAAATAAGAGGAGTCGAAAATGAAAGTGGGTGAAACCATTTCCTTGAATACCTGGGTCTCCAAAGAACATTAAAATAGGTTCCCAATGTTCTGAAGAAGAAAAATTGAAGTTCACTAAGTTGCTTGGTGAATTTCAAGATGTTTTTTCTTGGTCTTATGAGGATCTTTGTGGTTTTGACCCTATTATTATACAACATGCCAATACTATCAAGGAAGGCATAAAACTAGTTAGGAAAAAACAGAGACCCACTAACCCTGCACTGGAAGCAACTATTCGAAGGAGTTGGAAAAACTCTTGAACGCTGGGATAATTTTCCTTGTTAAGTATTTTGAGTGGGTTTCTAATTTGGTTCTCTTTCGGAAGTCAACAGGTCAGATCATATTATGTGTTTATTTTCACGCATTGAATAGGGCCATCTTTAAAGACCATTTTTCCCTTCCTAATATGGAAATGATTTTGTAGCAAGTTGCAGGGTCACAGATGATGTCCTTACTTGACGGTTTTTCCGGTTTTAATTAAATCAAGGTAAAAAGGGCAGATAGATTTAAAACCACTTTTATTACTCGTTGGGGCACTTTTGCTTATGAACATATGCCTTTTGGATTATCTAATGCAGGTGATACTTTTCAAAGAGCTATGCAAATAGATTTTGACGATTTGATCGATAAAATTATCCAAATTTATCTTGATGACTTAACTGTGTATTCTAAAAACCGATCAGATCATTTCGGTCATCTTAGAAAGATTCTCATGCGATGCAGGAAATTTGGCATTTCTCTAAATCCTTCTAAGTCTATTTTCGGCGTTACCAAGGGCAAGCTCCTTGGACACATTGTCTTTGATTCAGGAATAAGCATTGATCCTGAAAGGATTGCTACTATCCTAAATCTGCCCGCTCTTACTTCCAATAAGGAGGTTCAAGGTTTTATGGATGTTATTAACTTCTTTCGTAGGTTTGTTCCTGATTTTGTTGTAATGGTTGAGCCAATTCACAATCTCCTTAAGAAATATGGTTCCTTTTCTTGGACAAATAATGTCGAAAATGATTTTGTAGGGATTAAGAAAGAAACCAGTTCCACACCAGTTTTGGCAAAGCCGGATTTTGAGAAAGAATTTATAATATATACTAATTCCACAAAGGAAGAAACTTCTTCCATCCTGCTTCAATATGATGACCAAGATAATGAAAAAATAGTGGCTTACATGAGTGAAATCTTGTCTGATCATGAGTTTAAATATTCTTTTATTGAAAATCATGCTTTCGCTCTTGTTAAAGTTGTTGAAATTTTTTTCCACTTCATCTTAGGTAAGCATACACTGGTAAAAGTCCCTTTACCTTTTTCCAAGTTTTTACTCTCACAAAATTATCTTTCAGGAAAGCTTACACATTGGCTTGCCAAGATTCAGGAGCATGATCTAACCATCATGACTTCTAAAACTATCAAGGGACGTTACTTAGCCCTTCACTTGGCTCAACATGCTGAAATGAGTGAAGAAATTGATGAGAAGGATAGCTCTCTATCAACACTGTTCTATATTGACAATCAAATCATTAATGTGTTTGAACATCCTTGGTATAAAGATCTGGTTCATTACTTGCAAAATCAAAGGTGTCTGGATAACTTAGATACCCATCAAAGAAGAAGGCTTCATCTCGAAGCTACTAGATATGTCATTATAGGAGACTTCTTGTTTAGAAGATATGTCGATGGTATGTTTCTTCGCTGTGTGAACAATGAGGAAGCACATAAATTGTTGCAAGAGACTCATGGTTCTTCAAATTTTGTTATCCATATAGGAGGTCACTTTTCTGCTAAAACAACTACTTTCAAGATTATCAAGAAAGGGCACTATTGGAGTTCAATCTTTCATGATTCTTATGTTTTTTCAAGATCTTGCGAAAAGTGCCAAGAATTTGCTGGGAAAGAATGCCTTTCAGCCATGCCTTTACAACCTGTCCTCCTGGGCTTTCCTTTTTCAAAATGGGGTTTGAATTTATTAGTCATATTAATCCTCCATCTTCATCAGGATAGGTCTTTATCTTGATAACCATATACTATTTATGAAATGGATTGAAGTTGTCCTACTTAAACATTCGTAGGATGAGTAGGTGATTTCTTTTCTTGAAAATAATATTTTTTCCAGATTTGGTCGTCCTTTGGAGATCATTACAGACAATGGTCCTTCTTTTATTTCTGCTAAGTTGACCCAACTTTTAGCTAAATTGGGGGTTAAACATTTTATCTCATAAACTTATTATACCTAAGGTAATGAGCAGGTCGAGTCTACCAATAAGAATCTGGTAAGAATTATCAAGAGGCTCATTGAAGATAAGCCTCGTCAATGGCACACTCTCCTCACTTACGCCCTTTCGGCAGATCACACTACCACCAAGGAGATCACTAGTTGCACTCCTTTCCAGCTTGTTTATGGTCAAGAATCCATTCTCCCTACTGAGCTGGAACTTTCCTCCTTAAGGTTAATTCTACATGTCAAAGAATTGAATTATTTTGATGTTTCTCAAAGAGTGAATGCACTTTTGGCTTTAGAGGAGCAAAGGACGTTTGCCTTGGATAATATAAAGAGAAGACATCAGACTGTTAACAAATATTTCAACAAAAGTGTTAAGGCTGTCAAATTTAAAGTTAATGAGAAGGTATTGTTGTGGGATTCAACTCATGTTGATAGAGGAAGGCATTCAAAGTTTCAAAAAATGTGGTTGGATCCTTTTAAGATTGCTTTTGTCCTGGGCGCAAATTCTTACATTCTAAAGGACTTACAAGAGAAATTGTTTTCCTACAGCACTAACAGTTCCCACTTAAAACATTACATGGAACCAACTTGAAAAGTTTAATGTTGTATGGAATGTTTTTTTGTATTATAGTAGCTTTTCATTTTTGTTTATACATTTTTTTCCTTTCATTTTTGCTTATTTTGATTATGTTGTTTCATTTTTGCTAGGGAATTTCTTGCTTTTTTTTTGGACTTATTTTCTTGTCAAAATAAAATGTTGGATCAAGTTTCCCACAACGACACTTCTGCAAAGTATCGTTAATCAATAACAATCGAGTTACACAACTGCCATGATTTTCCTCTTGAAAACATCATTGAAATTGTTATCTGCTTCAACTGTTGTTTTATAAGATAGTTGATTTTATCCCCCCTCTGCTTTCCTTTTCTTTCATCCATTTCAAGATTCAAAAGAGCAAGTTCAGAAAATTTTTCTTCTGGAAGTCAAGAACATTTTTTTAGTTGAATGATTATGCTTATATGGATAAACCCCCTCATACTTAACATTTTCCATGAGTTATTCCCAAATTCCCAATCATTATTCCCTTAAATCCACTCACTTCCCCCTATTGCATAATCATTCTAATTTATATATTCTTGATCTAATGTTACATGGTTTGAAAAACTAGATATTTTAAGTTCTTAATCTGTTGGAAACATATTTCCCTGTGGAGTCATCAGTTTGTTGACGATTAAAATCACAACGATGAATTTCGTCCCCAAAGGATTGCTAAAGCACTATTATTTAATATGATAATAATATAATACTAGTAGGTGGGACCCCCTTGTATACTAGAGGCACAAGGATAGACATATCACACATATTTTGTTGATGTTATGATGTTGCCTACATAGTCCTACATTTTTTATGATGTAGTCTTGGTTTCATTTGGCATGATAATGAGTGGTTAATGCATTATTGTTGAATGTTGTTGGTAATCACTTGCGACAAAAAACAATTTCCATGGCTATGAAGATCAGGCTGTTCATAGGTGCTAGGTTATAACTTTGTTACTAATTCATATGTTTATTACTTATCCACATATATGCAAGGGTTACTTAATGGTAGCGTGATCAAAACAAAGAAAAAAAACTATGAAGAGATTCTAAAGCTATAGCAAAAGGAAAGGAACTATGTAAAAAGACTACATGCAAATTTCAAATGAAAGAATTAATGGATATAAGTGTTAGTCCTAGCTATTATACTATAGTTTGGTTAATGGACTATGAAAATGTCATTAAAGTTGAATGGAGGTGCATATAGAAATGTGGATATGGTTTGATTTATTGTGCGGAGTTATGACAAAGGTTAACGCATGAAATATCCTAGGTGGTGCACTATGCAATAGATATGGTCTTAGATCTTACGATGGATTGGCATTGATTATGCATTGGTTATATGGTTTGATTTATTGGTGGATGTTATGCTTATTGGGATGTCTCATACTTGAAATTGAATGGGGCCAGGTATAGAAGTGATGTGCATTTACTGCAAGTCACTCCAAACCTTCCCTATCGCCCGTCACCCTAACATTGTTGCATTGTTTCATTATTGCTCTGTTGGTTGTGAAGCTCCGCGTTTTCAGGTTTTTTGGAAAGGAAAACTTGACCAACTTGCCATTTTAGCATTTTTATCATAGGTATGGTTCTTTTCTCTCCATCCATGATGGATTCTCTGTTTTATGAACTAAATGGTGGCTTAGTGATGCTTGGATTCTATGCGTTCTTGAGAATTTCGACTGTATGTAAATATGGTGTTATGTCTCTCTGTGATGACTGTAAAATGTTGGTAGTTGTAATCAAAGAAATAGGTATTATTGAATATAAAGGTTGCGCATTGATTATTTATGTCTCAACTCGGTTTTTATTGATTTTTCTCTACGGAGTAATGGAGACAGTGGTGCAACGAATCTCTGTGTTTTATGGTTGAAGGGTTTTACCACCGGTTGTATTTCAGTGGCTGTCAACTCTCGGTCGTTATCGTAGTATTTATCTAGTTACAGAGTGACTGTAGAATGTTGGTGTGCTTCTTTTATCTAGCCCTGAATGGTTGTTAATAGCTCGTTCATGATTGTCTTTTCCTTGAAAGCTTGCCAAAAGTCCAGTTTTGGTCGCCCGAATATTAATTCAGGCCTGTGTATTTAATGGATATCAGATGCGAAGGGTTTCCACACACCACCCCTATCATTCCCGCTATAATAATGATTGTATGTGGAATCGCTGTCAATTGTTGTCGAAAGTTGTTCGACTTTTCAGGTGTCGAAAAGAGACGTTATATCTCTGTGTTTTTTGAATACCCGCCACTGTTAAGTTAACCCTAGTCTCTTATCTGCAAGTATTAGAGGCACCTGTGTGCACTAAGTTATTTTACCTTGACTGTCTCAGATCTCCTCGGGCATTAACTTATGGTTTCGTCAAGGTCTAGAGTAATAAGTAAGGACTGTATAGTCCACTGTTGTGTCGTTTCAAAAATGTATTTTGTTCTGTGGTTTTTAATCGATGGTAAAGTGGATATAAGTCTTGGAAGACTGTCAACTCTCTGTGATTTTGTTTAACAAGATAAACAAGCTTTCGTTACCTCTTTGCATTTGATTTAAGAGCCTGACTCAGAATTTGACTATCTATTCTCTCCTCAGGCACATTCTCGGGTTTGTCAAGTATTGGGTGATCGGTTTAATAACTATGAAATTTTAAAGAGGCATTCTCTTTCGTTATAAATCCATCCTCTTGGTCAAGTCTCTATCAAGTCTTTCTGTGATGAATTTGTTCGAACAAACAAGAAATAAAATGAGTGATTTATTACAGTCGAGGGATGTCTCTCTATTTGTTATGGTTTCGATCACTGTGTTTATCCAGCGTAGTCTTGATAAACCAAAAGAAAGGCAACAAATGGAGGTGCGAGCTGGCCTTCCTCCCATGAAAATCTCCAAGTAGTTATTTCCTCTAACATCTTAAACTAACAACTATTCTATAAAAAGGGAAAATGTTGGCCACTAATCCAACCAACTTTGAATTGAAATGATCTTCTTTGATGCACATCTCCCTGCATGTCAAGTGTCCTTCAAAGCCTTGTAACTGTCATCATGCTACCAGTTGTTATCTTTTCCTTTCTCCACATCATCAGTCATTCACAAAGATGATAATTCGAGCCCCCTTGATTCCTGGTACTTGTTGGCAGCGTCATTTGGTAGCGCTCTGGGTAGTGAGCCTTTGTATGTTAATATTATGGTAGCTGTGGGAGGTATTTACCCCCACGTGTGAACCTGACGAGAATAGAAGACTCTGGGAAGCAAGAGAAACCCTAATG
>JASDQU010371452.1:0-19046 GCA_032191745.1 Picea mariana | reverse complement strand
GCTTATATGGATAAACCCCCTCATACTTAACATTTTCCATGAGTTATTCCCAAATTCCCAATCATTATTCCCTTAAATCCACTCACTTCCCCCTATTGCATAATCATTCTAATTTATATATTCTTGATCTAATGTTACATGGTTTGAAAAACTAGATATTTTAAGTTCTTAATCTATTGGAAACATATTTCCCCACGGAGTCATTAGTTCATTGATGATTAAAATCACAACGATGAATTCTGTCCGCAAAGGATTGCTAAAGAACTATTATTTAATATGATAATAATATAATACTAGTAGGTGGGACCCCCTTGTATACTAGAGGCACAAGGATAGACATATCACACATATTTTGTTGATGTTATGATGTTGCCTACACAGTCCTACATTTTTTATGATGCAGTCTTGGTTTCATTTGGCATGATAATGAGTGGTTAATGCATTATTGTTGAATGTTGTTAGTAATCACTTGCGACAAAAAACAATTTCCATGGTTATGAAGATTAGGCTGTTCACAGGTGCTAGGTTATAACTTTGTTACTAATTCATATGTTTATTACTTATCCACATATATGCAAGGGTTACTTAATGGTAGAGTGATCAAAACAAAGAAAAAAAAATATGAAGAGATTCTAAAGTTATAGCAAAAGGAAAGGAACTATGTAAAAAGACTACATGCAAATTTCAAATGAAAGAATTAATGGATACAAGTGTTAGTCCTAACTATTATACTATAGTTTGGTTAATGGACTATGAAAATGTCATTAAAGTTGAATGGAGGTGCATATAGAAATGTGAATATGGTTTGATTTATTGTGCAGAGTTATGACAAAGGTTAGCGTATGAAATATCCCGGGTGGTGCACTATGCAATAGATATGGTCTTAGATCTTACAATGGATTGGCATTGATTATGCATTGGTTATATGGTTTGATTTGTTGGTGGATGTTATGCTTATTGGGATATCTCGTACTTGGAATTGAATGGGGCCATATATAGAAGCGACGTGCATTTACTGCACGTCACTCCAAACCTTCCCTATCGCCCGTCACCCTAACGTTGTTGCATTGTTTCATTATCTCTCTGTTGGTTGTGAAGCTCCGCGTTTTCAAGTTTTTTGGAAAGGAAAACTCGGCCAACTTGCCATTTTAGCATTTTTATCATAGGTATGGTTCTTTTCTCTCCATCCATGATGGATTCTCTGTTTTATGAACCAAATGGTGGCTCAGTGATGCTTGGATTCTATGTGTTCTTGAGATTTTCGACTTTGTGTAAATATGGTGTTATGGCTCTCTGTGATGACTGTAAAATGTTGGTAGTTGTAATCAGAGAAATAGGTATTATTGAATATAAAGGTTGCGCATTGATTATTTATGTCTCAAATCGGTTTTTATTGATTTTTCTCTACGGAGTAATGGAGACAGTGGTGCAATGAATCTCTGTGTTTTATGGTTGAAGGGTTTTACCACCGGTTGTATTTCAGTGGCTGCCAACTCTCGGTCATTATCATAGTATTTATCTAGTTACAGAGTGACTGTAGAATGTTGGTGTGCTTCTTTTATCTAGCCCTAAATGGTTGTTAATAGCTCATTCATGATTGTCTTTTCCCTGAAAGCTTGCCAAAAGTCCAGTTTTGGTCGCCCGAGTATTAATTCAGGCCTATGTGTTTAATGGATATCAGATGCGAAGGGTTTCCACACACCACCCCTATCATTCCTGCTATTATAATGATTGTATGTGGCCTCGCTGTCAATTGTTGTCGAAAGTTGTTCGACTTTTCGGGTGTCGAAAAGAGACGTTATATCTCTGTGTTTTTTGAATACCCGCCACTGTTAAGTTAACCCTCGTCTCTTATCTGCAAGTATTAGAGGCAACTGTGTGCATTGAGTTATTTTACCCTTACTGTCTCTGATCTCCTCGGGCATTAACTTATAGTTTCGTCAAGGTCTGGAGTAATAAGTAAGGACTGTATAGTCCACTATTGTGTCTATTCAAAAATGTATTTTGGCCTGTGGTTTTTAATCGATGGTAAAGTGGATATAAGTCTTGGAAGATCGTCAACTCTCTGTGATTTTGTTTAAAAAGATAAACATGCTTTCGTTGCCTCTTTTCATTTGATTTAAGAGCCCAACTCAGAATCTGACTATCTATTCTCTCCTCAGGCACATTCTCGGGTTTGTCAAGTATTGGGTGATCGGTTTAATAACTATGAAATTTTAAAGACACGTTCTCTTTCGTTATAAATCCATCCTCTTGGTCAAGTCTCTGTCAAGTCTTTCTGCGATGAATTTGTTCGAACAAACAAGAAATAAAACGAGTGATTTATTACAGTCGAGGGATGTCTCTCTATTTGTTATGGTTTCGATCACTGTGTTTATCCAACGTGGTCTTGATAAACCAAAGGGAAGGCAACAAATGGAGGTGCGAGCTGGCCTTCCTCCCATGAAAATCTCCAAGTAGTTATTTCCTCTAACATCTTAAACTAAAAATTGTGCTATAAAAAGGGAAAATGCTGGCCACTGATCCAACCAAATTTGAACTGAAATGATCTTCTTTGATGCACATCTCCCTGCATGTCAAGTGTCCTTCATAGGCTTGTAACTGTCATCATGCTACCAGTTGTTATCTTTGCCTTTCTCCACATCATCAGTCATTCACAAAGATGATAATTCGAGCCCCCTTGATTCCTGGTACCTGTTGGCAGCGTTATTTGGTAGCGCTCTGGGTAGCGAGCCTTTGTAGTGCCTTCACCAAATTCATGTAATTCCATAGCGCGACCTCCAAACTAGGCATGTCGAATGGGTAGCGCCATGCCTGTGTGCCTCTGTCAAAATTCGGCTTCTGTCCAAAATTTCAGTAGTGCTACACCTGTGTGCTTCTATGCTGAATTTGACCTCTGTCCAAAATTTTAGTAACACCACGCTTGTGTTTTTTTGTGCTGAATTTGACTTCCGTCCAAAATTTCAGTAGCGCCATGCTTGTGTGCTTCTGTGTTGAATTTGACCTCTGTCCAAAATTTCAGTAGTTCCTTTCTATGTGTCTGCGTACAATTGGGTAGAGCCTTGAATGAATTCACAACACCACATTTCAATGCTGATAGATTGGGTAGCACCCTCGGGAATTTAGAAGCACCATCGCTACATCAATATTAGGTGATTAGGCATCGTTATAGGTAGCAGAGTGAAGAACATGAAAACTAGAAAATTTTGTAGCGCCATAGCACTATAGAATGTCTGCGCTACTACTATTGAAGAGATTAACCCTTTTCAAAACACTAAAAACTCTGAGCAGTATGCATTAGAAGCATGTATAGGTGGAAAAAGTAGTATTCCCTTAATTACTTATCCTTGCAAAAAGGGGCCATTCCCAAAAATGGAGCTCACTTTTCACCAACCACTTCATCAACCTGACACTTCTTCTTGTAGAAGGAGGACTTCCCTTTGGCACAACGACATGCTTCCCATTAGCAGTAACAAGCTTCTTCATTGGATCTATGCTTTCATTGGCTATTGGCTTCTACTTTTCAATAGCAGCTTCAACCAACATATTCAAGTTTCTTTGAGCCATCTCATCTTGGAATTGTTGCAACTCTACTTTGAGCTTTCTGTTCTGAGATTGAAAGTCTCTGTTTTGCCTATAGAGGTTCTTGAGTTGCCTATGAAGAGGCTGGGCTCTTCTTGCTGTGAATCTTTCTAAGTCAAGAGTGTGGCTGTATCCATCCATGAGTTCTTTCATCTTAATTCTTTCAGATAGGGCTTTAGATTTCAGACAAGCAAACTCCTTTCTAGCTTCCCTGAGTTGTTTAATCAATCTTTTGAAGGTCTTGTTGCTAGGTGTATTAGCGATGTGGACAGTCTCAACAGGATTTTTTATGGATTCATCTTCCTGCTGCACAGGGATCACTTATTTTATCTCAATAGGCTTCTCAATGCCTTTTCCCTTGTCTTTCTTCTTCTTCAGAATGGAATCCACAGACTTCTCAATGAATTCACCCTTATCCTTCTTCTTATTTGGAAAAGAAACCTTTGGTAGGACCCGTTCTTCAAAAACCTCTTTGAGAGTTGATGACCTTGTGAAAGGCTTTCCGCTCTTAGTGCTAGTTGATGAAGGGGATGAAGAGAAGTGTAGTTTCCTTCCTTTCTTGGTTGTGTCTTTAGTAGAGGAAGGGACTTCTTCTAGTTCTAGTGTAGGAGGGGGTGAAAGCTCTCTCTGTGGAGAATGGTAAGCCTCCTCCTAAGTTCTTGCAACCTCCTTAATGGATTCTTGATCTTGAACATGATCTTTATTCTTTCTTTTCTTGCTAGCACCTGTTGGAGAAGCACTGGTGGATGGAAAAGGGCTTGCTATCTGTGACTGAGGAGTAGCTGCTATGTCTAATTTCATGTGGGAAACAATAATGAAGTGTTCCCATGAGATGTTCCTCTTTCTCAACTCTTTAGAAACCAATATTCTAATCAACCCAAAATAAAAAATGCTAGTATCCACAACCTTTGATTTGGATTGAACCATGTCTGACATATTGCCTATGGTCCTTAGAAAATAGAAGGTAATCTTCATTTCAACTTTTCCAGTAAAATGTAGCAGAAGCCTTATATGGTACTGGTATAGTGTATTGAACCTCCCTTAACATGTGAAGTACCTTTAAATGATCCTCGATATTTTATCAAATTCTCCAGACAGATGATTTCTTGGTACCCCTTTGGACAAATTGTCAGTTTTATATTCAGGCTTAAGGAAGTCTTTGGCAAAGGCTGCATCCAAGGCCATGGATTTAAACCAATTCTCCTCATTGATAGGGATCCCTGTAGCTACTAAAATAGAGGTCTCAGACACCTCAATTTCTAGGTTCCCTACCTTGGTCTTCAGGCCATCAAAATGTAAGGAAAACTGCCTTGCCACCTCAATATGACCCCTTTGCATATTTTGGTAGAAATTGAGGCAACTCACCCTTTGAAAAACTTCTCTAGCCATGGGATTTACCTCAAATAAATGCATGCCTGTAGGCTTAGTTCTAACCACATTACCTCCCTTGTGCGACCTCTTCTTCTAAGGAGTCTCCATAGTTTAGGATGAAAGCTTAAGGGCTATGGAGTGGTGATGACCAGGAAAACAAAGAGTCAGACTTCAAAAGAATCTAATAGTGAAGAGTGGTTGCCCCTTTCCAAGAATTCTCCCTAACTCAGACTGATTGCTAGCTTAGGAAACACTGGCTGTGAATTTATCTCAGTAGACAGTGTAATGATATTAAAACTGAGGAAAAATCATATGGTGAAGGGATACACTGTAATTGTCTTTGAAAAATGGGTCGAAAATAGTCCAATTCAAAAGATAGAGGAGACATGGGAAAAATAAGCGTCGTTTCAGTAGTGTTTCTGGGTAGCACACTACACATATAGGAGATGGAACTGCTTGGACATTGAGAGCTCGGGAGCAATGGCAAGTAGATGTCTTAAGACTAATAACTAGGTGATGGTAACTTCAAGTTTGAGTGGAAGGGAAACTGATAGGAAGGCATGAGGAGAATATCTCCTCCAGCTATGCAAGCACGATAGATACCAAAACTCCGAGCGATAATTTCTCCTTGAAATTGATATGCAGAGGGGGGAAATCATGGAATAATTGGAGAACGATGACAACTCGGAGTTTCAGCGAAATCTTAGGAAAGTATCATGAGAAAATTATTCTCTGAATCCACCTCATCATATGATCTAGTAGTGCCACTGCCAACTGGTCTGAACTGGTAGTTTGTGCAGCGCAAAAAAATGAGCTTTCAAAATTTGAAAATTGTTAGCAGAGCTCATAAAGATGAATCCTCGAAGGCATATTTTAACTAACCATGGCGATGAAAACAAGGAAGAGATGACATCAGCGCAATAATCACAAATCACGGTGAAAGATGAAGGACATGGAGTGCGCTACAGAAACTCCAGGCGAGTTGGAAATGCTCCTTTTCAAATAATGATTTGATCAGTAAGCATAGGACAAAGGCACAACATGTAAAGGCTATAGAGCCATGAGTGAGGAGGGTGACATGTCAAGTCGAGCTGGTTCTGGAGTGAGTTGAACTTAGTGTCAAATCATGAAGGGGATCAAAACATAAGTCATAAAAATGAACCTAGGCCAAAAGTTTATGTGAGGATCAAAATTTGAGTCATGACTTTAAGCCTTTATTTATCAAAGTCACCTAAGTAAAACACACATTTAAGAAACAAACCAAATTCAAAAAATCTAAAGGCTTAGAAAAATTAAAACTAAGGGCTAAAGACCCAAGGCAACATAGTGTGATAACATTGGCTCCACAGGGGATGGCATGCTCCCTACGAGCTGCCAAGAACAAGTAGTTTCAGTGCCTTATCCTAGGGCTATGGGGTCAGTTATTAAAGAAAAAAATAAAAGAAATATGATATTTACAATGGCATGGGAAGCCACACATGGATCAAGAAAAGTACTTTTTCAGAAAATGCCCATTGACAGGGCCACCAAAAACTTCTTCATCCTCCAAATTCTGCAACTTGTAAGTGTTATTCGAGAATACCTCAGAAATTTTGAAGGGGCCAATCCATAAGGCTTAAAATTTATCGTTCTTGCCTTTGTCTTGCTTTGGTGCATCCCACTTGAGCACCAAGTCTCCTAGCTGAAAATCCTCTTTATTTACCTTTTTTTTGAAAGCCTGCTTGATCTTCTGTTGATGGTCATGTTCTTTATCCATAAGCTTCTCCCGAGTTTGCTGCACTTCTACTAGTTGATGTATTCTTCTGATCATATCATCCAACTCTCCTTGATATTCTTGGAAATTTTTTTCAACAGGCAAGGAAAGTTGAGAAGGAAGGATGGCCTCAACTCCATACACAAGATGGAAAGGAGAAAGACCAAGGGATATATTTGTTGTCACTCTGTCAACCCACAAAACAAATTTGAGCTTTGAATCCCATGCTTTCTTGTTGTCCTCTAACAATTTTTTGATGATCTTTATAAGGATTTTGTTAGAGGAATCTGCTATTCCATTCCCTTGGGGATATTAGTGAATTAAGTGAATCAATGTGATTCCAAACTACTCATAGAACTGGATCAATGGTTCAAAATTGAAAGATGCAACATTATCAATAGCAATTATGTTCGGACAACCAAACCTTTCCATAATATCCTCAAGAAAGCCAATGGTCACTTTGTGGGAAGCATTCCTTATAGGGATAAATTCTATCCACTTGGTAAAGTAATCCATGGCAGTCAATATCCAACTATGTTGACCACTGGAAGCAGGATGTATTTCTCTAATAAAATCTAGGCCCCACCGTTGAAAGGGTCCTGAAGCTACCATAGGCTTCAATGGCAAAGACTTGAGTTGTTGCTTTCTAGAGAATTTTTTACACTTGACATAGTCTCTGATCTTAGCACAAACATCGATGAATAGAATAGGCCACAATTATCTAGCCCTGAGAATCTTATATGTCGTGGTCCTCAAAAAATGATACCCCCCACATAAACTGTCATGAAAATCAAACATAATCGTTTGGGCTTCTTGTGGGTCCAAGCATCTCAAAAGCACTCCTAATGGATATTTCTAGTACAAGAATTGATCAATAGGATAGTATTTAATTGATTTGATCTTTAAGGCTCTCACCTTGTTCTTTTCCATACCATCGAGAGGCTGCAATTTCTTTAGAAAAAATATAATGTCCTTGTACCAGCTGCAATCTGCCAATGGAGGGTTGACTTGAGAACCTTTGTCAGACAATTCGGCCTGCTGCTTTTCTGAGAAAGTGTTGATGAAATTTACCCCCAAAGCTGAGTAATTAGATTCAACCAGCAACTTGGCTAAACCTTGGCCTTTAACCAATTTGGTGGGCTTAATCTCAAGATCAAATTCAAGGATTTTAGCAATCCACTTGCTCCTTTTATCGTCTATAACAGGCTGGATGAGAATTTCCTTTACAGAAGATGATGGGACATATGCAATGACTCTTTAATGAAACACATAAACTCTAAAGGCATTGAGAGATTTGATCAATGCATAGACCTGTTTATCCATGATGTCATACTTTAATTCAACATCTCTCAATGCCCTTCTAAAAAAAGCAATGCGCTGCTCTAAGCCTTCAACGTTCTTCTGCAATAAAACAACTGCTACTATGTCAAATGAAGCGAAAGAAAAAAATTAGAAAATCCTTGGAGTAGTTTGGGATAATGAGCACAGGAGCTTCAGTCAAGGATTTATTTATTTGATCAAAATAATTATGGGATTCAACAGTCCATTTGATTTCATTTCCTTTTCTCAACATGGTTGTAATATACTTCACCAACTCAACAAAATTTGAAACAAACCTTCTCAAAAATTAATTTTTCTCAATAAATACTGAACTTCCTTCTTGGATCTAGGGAGTGACAAGGTTTGGATAGCTTCTACCCTATTGGAATCAATCCTTACCCCTTCAGCGGACACAATATGCCCCAATAATTTTCCCTCCTTCATGGCAAACAATGATTTTTTTGGCTTTAAAGAGAGATCAAATTTTCTGCATTTCAAGAAAACCTTTTTCAAATGATCATAGTGTTCTTTATGATATTGTGAGAACACTGTTATGTCATATAAATAGATAAATACAAACTTGTCCTTCTCCCCAATAAAAACTATGTCCATGGATCATTGAAAGGTCGCCCCTGCGTTCATCAAACCAAAGGGAATCTTAGCATACATGAATGTACCCCAAGGAGTGGTAAATGTTGTCTTCTCTCTATCTTTTGGCAGGACATAAATCTGTTTGTAGCCAGAAAAGCCATCAATCATGGACATCCTAGATGCACCTGTCACCCTCTGTAATATGTGCTCCATCTTGGGCAAAGGGTAATTATCCTTTTTAGAGCTTTTGTTCAGATTCCAGAAATCGACACAAAGTTTGATTTCTCCATTCTTTTTTATCACTGGGACCAAGTTGGCCACCCATTCAGAATACCTCAAAAGAATAATAATTTTAGCATCTAATTTTTTTTTTACCTTTTTTTCCATCACAAGCAGCAACATAGGAATTATTTGCCTCAACTTTTTCCTAAAAGGTTTGGTCTCTTCCTTCAATGGGATATTGTGCTCTATAATTCTTGTGTTATATGTTCTGAGATCTTCATAAGTCCAAGAAAACACATCAGCAAATTATTTTAACAACTCAATATATTCATCCCTCTGCTCCCTTGAAATGATGCTTGACAACTTGACATATTTTGGATCATTTTATGTGCCCACATTGCACTCAGTTACATCAGCATCATCAGTTGACCCTTTTCTCTTCACTTCCACATCATTTCTGTCAAATAATCTTTCCAAAGGAACTAGTCCTTTTGGAATGTGGTTGCTAGGTAACTGCACAATATGATGATTGGCAATTTTATTGAGGAAAACATCAACATGAGGATTATTTTCAAAGTCATGATCCTAATCAATGTGTAATGCAGAAAACTCATCAACAGTCTCAAATAATTTTTTAATCTCAAGATCATCTTCAAACACCTTCCAATGCTTGACATTGTTAGGTATAGAGGGTCTGTCTTTGACTTCTACATCATACTTGAGTTTAGGTGGCAAGAGGACTCTGAAATTTCTTGTTGATACATCCAAATAATCAGCCATGGTATTCTCTTCTCTTGGAATAAATGAAATGTTGAAAGCTAAGAAAAAACTGTCCACTAGGTCCCACACTTCATTTCTATAATATCTAAGCCTAGGGTGCTTAGTTTGATAAATATTTTTGATCTGATGGAAAATCAATTCAACATCCCCAAATATTGATAGCTCTTCAATTCCCATGTCTTTTGAAACTCTCAATCCCAATACAAGAGCTTCATACTCTGCCACATTATTAGTAGTTTCAAATTCTAGTTTGTATAACAAAGATATAGTCTCGTGAGTAGGTGAAATAAAGACCACTCCAACACCAACACCTTCCCTAGAAGAGGCTCCATCAAAGAACATCTTCCAAAAAGAGGTGGTTGGAGGAGAATCTTCACAAAAGGTAACGAACTGTTTTCTGATTTCAAGGGGAGGTTCAGGATCATTAGTCAGCTGCAAGATGCTAGATCCCAAATCAATATCAAGTGCAAAAATAGGATGATTTGTGGGGTTTGCTTCATCACTAATAATGCAGGCCAATTGAGCTTCCATGTAAAGTCTTCTATGCTCCCCCCCAAACACATGAATGGTATCATATGAGAGGTTCATCTGCAAGGTTCCCCCAAGTATTTTTATCCAAGATCTTGACAAGAGCATGCCAAACTTGGGGGGAACATCAACCACCACGATATCCATGAATACACTTTTCATGGGAAGCTGAAACAAGGTCACAACCAGATATTTAATGACCCCAAGACACTTCACTTTCCTAGAGTCAAAATAATATAAGTCATGGTAGGTCTTTGTGATTTCTAATCCAAGTTCATCCATAACAGTTTTGGGCATGAGATTGTGGGATGCCCCTGAGTCCATCAAACAATTATGCATCACCTTATCATGTATTTTTAGTGATGTATAGAAGGGAGGGGATGAATCATCTCTATCTTCTATCAGAGGTCCTAAGATGATCATTGGATTTTCATCTTGCATATTTAATGAATCAGTGGCATTTGGAGAAGATTCAGGATGTAACATTTTGGAAAGATATTTTTTAAATTCTTCATTTTTTATCAATTCCAAAAAAGGCAGAGGGATCTTGATTTTTTGGATCTCATTCTCAAAGCTGAAGGAAGGTGAATATTTCCGGATCTCTTTGGCTTTAGGGGTAGGATTTATGATCAAAACTTGGGGGTTTTGTGTTTCTCTTTCTTTGCTTCCAACTGCCACAACCTTGGCATAATTTTCTTTTTGGGTTGGCTAATCAGAAGCATCAGTCTTCTCCTCATTATTTTTGGATCTCGTATTATATCTATTAGGACTTTATTTTGCTTTCTATCCCCTTACTTAATTCATTTATTTGAATATCCATCAAGGATTTCTCATGTGAATACTGAGTCAAGTGAGGGGATGGGGATGTGTCACCTAAGAAATGAATCTCAGGATCAACTTCTTCCTCCTCCCCTTCTTCATCAACAACAAGGTTTTTCTGTAAAGGAGTTTGTACCTTTTGATCATCCCTATCTATGTTTCTAGGATCTCTTGGAAGGACATGAGGATCATTGCTAGGTCTCTTGAAGCTACCCTTGTTATCAACATTTTGAGTATTTATATAGGTTTGTTTTCCTTCCAATTTTAACTTCTCTATCTCAGTAGAAAGTGATTTTACTAATTTGGTAAATTCATCTACTTGAGGATGGACAATAGGGGAATTAGAGGTTGAAGCTTCTGCTCCATTTTTTCTCCTGTCCCTATCAGATTTACCCCTGAGTTTATCAGATGCCACTATGTTGGATTCTACCTCCAAGGCTTCATATTGAATATGAGCTAAGGAGGTTGATCTTCTTTCTCTCAGTAGAAGGAAAAACTCGGGGTCAAAAACATTGGAATAGGTGATTTTTGCAGAGGTTTTTGTAGGCTTTATCTCAGCAGGGATCTTATTGTACATTTTGTTGAATCTTTTAGAGAAGTCAAAGACCGACTCTCCCTCTTTTCTCTTTAGGGATCCAAATTTTGTGATGTAATACAAAAAGTCCTTTTTATCTCCCAATGTATCAAAAGGGCATCATATAACGCCTCAATCCCAGTAATGGATCCAAGGGCCAAACCCCTAAACCACTTCCTAGCCTCACCAAAAAGGCTTTGGGCAAAGAATCTCATCCACACATCCTCATTTTCAATATTTTGATTGTCTGCATAACTGTAGAAGGCAACAAAGTGTTCTTCAACAACTATATCTTCTTCTCCTGTGAATTTGGGCATGAGTGAGGAGGGTGACATGTCAAGTCGAGTTGGTTGTGGAGTGAGTCAAACTTAGTGTCAAATCATAAAGGGGATCAAAACATAAGTCATAAAAATAAACCCATGCTTAAAGTTTATGTGAGGATCAAAATTTGAATCATGACTTTGAGCCTTTATTTATCAAAGTCACCTAAGTAAAACACACATTTAAGAAACAAACTAAAGTCAAAAAATCTAAAGGCTTAGAAAAATTAAAAATAAGGGCTAAAAACCCAAGGCAACTTAGTGTGATAACAGTATCCATCAAATTCCCTGTCATTTTCTCACTTTTTTGCTCAATACGAATCCCCTCGCGATCCTAGATTCATTTTGCATGCCCTGTTATTTAAAATTAAATTAAAGCTCTGTATTACAATGATTTAAAAAAACACAGAGATGGATCAGAACTGATATGCTTTGGTTATTGTTGCTTAGTCTATTGTTCAATGAATTATTGAGAAGTAATCGTGTTCTACTCCCTTTAATTTTTCTCACTTTTCGCTCAATACAATTCCCTCAAATATCCCAAAACCCTAATTCACCCCCTGCTTGTTCACAATTATTAGATGAATTTTATGGATTGGATTGCATGGGTTTGATGTAATTGTTGAGCCAAAATTTGTTTCATATTAAGAGATTGTCATATGTGGTTTGTTTAAGAAGTTAGTTGCTAATAATCGTTTCATACAAGATGAGCTTCTTCAGCAGAGGAAGTCATGGTAGAAATAACAAGGGCAGAGGGAATTGGAATAGATGGCCTAGAAGGTCTATATTCTCAATACATTTTGATGCAGATCCTCAAGAGTTAAACCAACTCTTCCAAGCTAGAATTTTCAATTGGATTGGACAAGGGGTAGTCCAACCTAGACCAGAGAGGCCTCTCTTCCAACCCCATCATGTCCCTGGTATCCATGTGCCCCCTCATGTTTCTTTACAACCTGAAGTTCCCAGAATGACAGATGGCAGGAGATTGTTCACCGAATAGTCTCCCAACATCGTGGATGGCCAAATTTGTCTCTTACTTCTCCTACTCCACTTGCTAAACCAAATTTATAGATTTCCCCTACACACTCACCTGTACAGTCCTCCCATGCAAGAAAGAGACTCAAAATCGAAGCCCACCACATTCCCGACTATCTTGCATTAGCCAAGCAAGATCTGAAAATGCTTGAGTAAGATAATTTCATATATTTTCCTCAACAAAAGGTTTAATATTATTATTTAGTGGAATCAAAAGAAGACTATTTTATTATGTATTCTAAGTCTATCCTATATTATAAGGGTTAATAAGGGAATACAATGATATTCTAAGAAGTCCAAGGGACATATAAATAACATTTTATTAGGGGAGAAATTAGAAGTTAAGTGGAGAAGTAAAGTTCAATTTAAAAGGCTAAAATTAAAAGAGGATAAAAAAGGTGATTTGTATATTTTTGATTGATTAAAATAAAATCGCATTGAAGAAGTGCACCATTTATTATTGAAAAAGTGGGACCTTCACACTTAGTAAATCCAATTTAATTATCAAAGGGGTTTATAACCTTCATAAACATATATTATTTATTGAAAAAATTCGACGAAAAACAAAATGGAGTCTAGTAATGAGAAAGGAAGATTTCCTAAAACTTAAAAAAACTCTGCTTCACTACTACTTAGATTCAAAGGGACACTTGGAGGGAAAGATATCATTATTTCTATCGCTCCTACCAGACGTAATAATTACGTTAATACTAAATTTGCTAACCAGTTAATGATTCATGAGTCAAATATAATTGAAAAACTAGACTTGTGGAATGAAAAACAATAGGACATAAGTAATTTACAACTAAACATTGGAGATTATACTTTTGTATCGCAACTCAATATTACATTTTATGGAGGGGTGACATAATTATGGGCTCACCCTAGATGAAAACACCATGATATTTCATTTTAAACACGAGAAAGAAGGTTTGGAAATTCTCCTATAAAAAGAAGAAGATAATGTTACATGACTTTAAATTGGATTCAAATATAGTTTTTAAATTTGGCAGCATCGATAGTCATTCTCCAATGAGAGGTCATATGGGCCACCCTGAGGATAGCTAAGGATATTTGGATAATTAACCAGTCTTGTGAGGTATTGAAAAAATCCAGGGGGAACGTACAACCTTTGTGAGAATAGATAGTCTAGTGCAAAAGTCAGGGGGGAACGTACAACCTCTGTGAGCATAGACAGACTAGTGAAAAATTCAGGGGGAACGTACAACCTCTGTGAGCCTAGTCAAGCCTTGTGAGCCATGAGAAAAAGTCAAGGCATCTAGAAAAAGTTAGGTTGAACGTAAAATTCCTATAAGCTAGAAACAAACAATCTTCCTTATATTGAAAATGATGTAAATATATTGATTTAGTGAGTTGGCATGTGTGACATTATCCACCATGAAGAAATTTGAATTCCCATGTAGTCAAGGTTTTTATCGCACAATCTATACTTTCCCAAGCCTAAAGGAAAGTAGGCCTAGATTGATGTAACACAGAGGTAACCCTATCACTATCACCCCAATAGGGTACCTCTTTCTCTTCAGGAGGAGGAAAAACCTCACTCCAAGGGAGACGTCCCAGGACCTAGTTGGTTGATGAAGGGAAAAAATATATGGTTAAAACCCATCCCTCTCTCTAGGTCACTAAGAAGAAGAAGTCACTTTGGTGAAGTTGAAAGGGACAAGGGAAAATGAACATGGGTTTGTACCTGCCCTTTACCAATGAAACATCAAATGCTAGTAGCAATAGTTATAACCAATGACTTCTTATACAAATTATGTGTTTCCTGAACAAGTTACTATACAATGAAAGTGAGATCACAATGACAACAATGTATCTTGAAAGGTGAAAGTTATGATGACATGGAAGAGATACAATAGGCTCGGAAACTTGATAATGGTTTGTCACTCACACTTTTCAAGATAAATACAAGTCAATGAATGACTTAAATGGTTGTCCAGACATTTATAATAACATTAATGAATGATGATGACAACAATAAAACCACTTCATAAAAGTACTATAATAAAGCAATAAGACACTACTTCAATATCCAATGATTGTATTTTCCTTAGTACAAATGCCCAATGGTTTTATGGATTAATTTAGGGTTGTTAAGGGTTGCAACAATGATTGTAACAATAACTATGACAACGGTAACAACTTCAGAATTTTCACTCTAAAAAGGTAATTAAACATACACTTTAACACTTAATGATAGCACATTGCCTTATACAAATTCTGGGATGATTTAGATGGTTAGTAGGTTAATATAAGCTGCAAAATGATAGTTGTAGCAGTGATTATGACAACAACAAATTAGTTGTTAGCATTTCAAGACTAGGTTAGCAAATTAGTAGAGTATGAAGTGAAAGAGTTTGAGTTGAATCTTATCAATAAATAAGACAAGAGGACTAGTGCCTTCAAGGGTAATGGAGTCAAAGAGGGCAACTTCTTCTAAGGCTGCAAATTTATGATGATGCAAAAAAATCTAAGAGGGAAAAAGTATAGGAGAAGTAGTAACTTAAGTCATCCTAGACTTTGACCTCAAGAGCCAAATAGCTAGGGTGTAGGCAATTCTAGGCCCTAGCGCCTTACTCTCCTTAGCCTTTTTATGGAGTAAAAATTATGCAACAATAAACAAGTACCAAACCCTTAGAGTGCTAGCAATTTAGGGCTCTAGGGTTTCACTAGCTGCTAGATCAATTTAGTGAAAAGCTTGGCAAATAAAAAGTAAGAAAGTAACAACTCAAGTTTCTTACTTCAAGCATTAAATACACCATACAATTTCATAATCTTGTATCAACAAATAAAATCATACAATAAACCATTCAATAGATGACAAAATGCAAATTTCACTTACTTGCACCAAGAATAATCATGAGAATACCATGCAAGATCACCATAAAACTTCCAAAATTGATCCCAAGTTGCAAAAATCAGCTTTAAACAAGAGTGATGCCTCACAATTTTAGCCAATAACCCTAATAAGACGCAAATTTCATACCTCTTGTCTCCAAGGACAAGTTGTGATGAAAATAAATGTCACTTTCTGCTTATTTATACAAAATTTAACCTAAAATTAATTTTAGTTCATAATTACTGGGCCGACCTGGCCAGTTTTTTACACAAATTAAATCTGGACAAAATAAAATTATTTTTCATCTAAAAATCACTCCAGGGGTGATGTCATGCACCTCTAGGGTGGCGTTGATAGCCAAGTATGGAACACCAGGTAGGGAAGGTGAAATGTTGGGCCTCCAAAGGCCTGAAACCCTACCCATATGTGCCAATGCCTCAAATTTTTTGTCCAAGATGAAACCCTAGCTCTGGATGATGTCTAGGGCTATCATGGTGACATATAGGGCCCTCAAGGGATAATGTCCATGTGGGAAAATAAATATCCCTTGGGTTTAGGTCTTCCAGGGTGCCTCCAAAGGTAACATCCTTTTTTCTCCTGGTGCAAGTTTTTAAATCTCTTCTTACCCCTAGCTGGGGTTTTAGCATCCATCTGTGGGATTTAAGCCCCCATGAAGGTTTGAGCTAATCATTCCCTCATGTGTACCTATCCACCGAGCAAGGTATTGAAGCAACAACAAGTACACCCTCGAGGGGTTCATAAGTCACATGGATCATAGCATGTAAATCACATCCAATAATTAAATTACCCAAACATGTGCATCAAACCCCCCTTAACCCAAACAAATGCTCAAAGATGTTATGCAATTTGACAAGTTAGGTTTGGATAAGGTCTCATGGTGTCCTATTGAGCTAACCTATTTTAATTTGGGGTGTTTCCCAGGTGAAATCTAGTTCAAGTCATGTAAGTGTATGAGGTAGAATGGGGTAAATATTTTGGAATAGGGTGCATGTAATAACAGGGAAATGTAAAGTCTTACCTATGGGTTCCTTTGTAGAGGGAGAGATGCACCTTGTCATAAATGCATTTTTTTCCTAGCCCATTCATTGCCTTTTACTCATAACTTTATTTCTTTTGATCGTTTGCTCTTTTGCTTCAAGGAAATAGTTGAGGGCCACTATCTGAGCTTGATGACTAGAGGTAACATCGTTATCCACAAAAATTTCACAGAAATGAGAAGTTTGGCTCGTGATGAGACCCCATTTCTCTTGGCTATGCCACTATTATCCACCAGGTTGCACAAGCTGGATTTCCTGAAGAGCCGCCAAAGAATGAGCAAGCAGTGCTCATACATGCAGAGTTCAGTGATTCAACAGTGCCTGAAAAGGCCCATTTTTCCCGCATTTCCACTATTGTAATAAATGTTCTAAGTATGAGAGATTGTAAAAGGATATTGGCCACCCTTGATCTGGGAGTGGGGACATACTCCGGAGTGTTTTTTTTACTTGTTAATTATTTTTTCTCCTTACCTTAGTGAGAAGATTAAATAATCTCTAAGTTTTTTCACTCGAAAAGACTTGCTCCAAAGCCGAAGTATGTGTTGACAAGCAGGTCTCGGCATGGAAAATCCAATGTCTAGTGTCATAATGTATATAAGATCATACTATAACATAGTGTCTGGGTTATTTGGAAATTGCGGCTAAGTCTGATAGGTTTTTTTTTAAGTTTTAGCGAATTAATTAAATTCCCGCAAAATTGGAATTTATTAATTCTAAGTCAATAAGTGTAAAAATATGGCATCAGATATTGTCAGATGCCATATTTACAATCATTTTCAAGTCTAGAGCATGATGTAAACCCCTATTTCCCATCTTTCGAGGCAAAAAAGTGATTATTATTGCTAAAAAGATCAATTTTACTCGAAATTGTGGAAAAGGGGCATTTAATTGAACCGGGAACATGCTTTAAAGTTTGTTTTTAGGTGCCCCTAGTTGACTAAACATTAAATTGAGTCAATTAAAGGGGGAGGTCGACCTAGTGGGATGACATGGCATGGGGAGGAGTTCCAAATAAAGGAACTCAACTCCTAGGTGGCTCCTCACCTAATCCTCATGCGCAGCCCACACTTCTACACTCGCCCTCACTCCTAAATTAACTCGTATACACTCCCCATCACTTTCCCTCATCTCCATGTAACTTCCCACTCCCACATGTAACTTCCCACTCCCATACGCCACTCCCCCTTCACCTCTACGTAACCCTCTCCACTCGTGTCCACTACCTTCAACCCTTATGTAACTCCTTTTCACTCTACGTAAGCTTCACTCCCTCATCCTCACGTCACTCTCACTTCAACTCCCACGTACTTCCGTTCTCCCTAATTTATCTCACCTAAACTCATGCCTCCACTCACGAATCCACCCCATCACTAAATGCGCCACTCCTCCTCTCATGCACCTACCATCACTTAACCCACGCATCCTCCAAATCACTAACCCTAGCGCATGCATTGCCTAGGGATCTCCACCCCTTCTCCTATATAAGAGAGGTCGACCCTCCTCATAGAGGTAATTGAGTCTTGGGTGAAGAAACTCTGGAATACTTTGTAAGAATTTGAATAAAGAAGACTTTGGAGCTCTATTGTAGTGGATGCTATGTGTGGATGTTTGGATCTAGTATAGTCTGTATGAGGTAATCTGTATCTCGTTATTCAATCTTGTGTATATATTTTAAAGGCTTAGAAGGTATGCTATCATACAGTAGGATAAGATAAATCTAGTTTGATTCATCTTATTTCTTCCTTAAATCATAGACTTTTATATTGCATGCTTCGTTTTTGGCTAAACTAACATGCATATTTGAGTTTTGTTTTATAGGGGAAGGCCTTTTAACAAATGTTTGCAAGATTGAAGTACATTGTTGCAGGTTTTTCAAGCTTGGAGGATTGATAGGTTGTTTCTTCAACCGTCATTGTGCAATATCTTCAAAGGATTGAGCTCCCTCTACTCTTCATCAAAGGACCCCATCGCCCATAAACTTTCAATGCTTGAAAAAATAAAAATAAAAAGATTTTTCTTCTCCCTCTCATTTCTCTTTAAAATAATTTGGTTACTTTAATTGCATGCTTAAGAATTTAGTTCTAAATCAAAAGTTTGAATTAGTTTCCTTTGCATGCAAAGTTTCTAGATCTCGTTAGAATCTTTTCAATTTAAAGAAGTAGATCTAGGACATTTTCTAGTTGCTTTTCTCCTAGATTTGAAGCTAGTTAAATGCTTTGTTTTGAGTTCAAAA
>JASDQU010371451.1:114359-133760 GCA_032191745.1 Picea mariana | reverse complement strand
TTTATCTTATTTGATGTTTTAATGTACATGTGATTCATGTCTTTTTACAAATGTTTTTTTTATGCGCAAGATACCGATCCAATATGTAATTAGCTAATGAATCCAACGTGGCATTGAGTTCTCTCGGTATATTTCTATATTGTATAAATTCAAACGATCTTTTGAGACAGAAAAATCTTAGGTAGAGACATAGTAAAATAGGGTTGTGAACGACGTAATCTCGATTAAGCTGATAGACCACGAGTTGAGAGTATAGGTTAATAATAAGATGAGTTATACCTAGAGAGGAGGCTTCAGTTAAGAGTCTAATGACAACATGATATTTTGCCACGTTATTGGTTGTTGATCCTAAGAAATTTCCTCCCGAACTCACCAACTCACCGACGTGGTAAATGACCCAAGCTGCATAATCAATGTTCTGGGTGTGTTGACTAGCGCCATCCACAAACTCGACAAAGATGGAAAAGGGAGATGTCATCTGCGCACGCAACCATAAGACAAATTATAAGAAGCTAAGACAAAACTCGTATACGCAAGAGAAAATACACCAAATAAAAAGTATATAGTACAATAGTGTAAAAAGCACACATGATAGATGTTCTATGCATAGTACTTCTTGATGTAAAACCCATTTTGGGGCTCATTGAGAGATATTCCATCGTAGTCGACTAACTCATAGGTGCCTCTATGTAATACATGTTTTATGATATAAGGTCCATGCCACAGAGGTTGTAACTTCCCTATTCCCAATTTATTGTGAGCTTGGTCATAAACAAGGACTAAGTCTCCTTATGCAAAATCACAAGGTTGAACGTATTTTTCATATTGACTCTTCATTTGTTTTTGATACATCTCATTAACAAGAGTAGCATTGTGATGTGTTTCGTCCAACTTGGTTAAATACATGAATTGTTCCTCTTCAACAAAGATGTGAGGCATGAGTTTCACGGTGAGTTTCAATGAAGGGATCTCACACTCAATTGGTAACACTAATTCTACGCCATATACCAACTGGAATGGAGTGAATCCTATTGTAGTTTTCACTGAAGTGCGGTAGGCGCAAAGTGCGTAGAAAAGTTGCAAATGCCAAGAGGTTTTGTTTGTCCCCACCATGCGTTGGATCATGGTTTTTAGGACTTTGTTGATAGCTTCAACTTGTTCGTTTTATTGAGGATAGTAGGGGGATGAGTTTTCATGGAGAAAACCCAACTTGACATGCAAATCTGTTTCTGGAAATGTGAGTCGTGATCAATGACAATGGCTTATGGGATACCAAAACGAGTGATGATGTGGTTAAAAAAAACGAGTGTTGCAGTACAACCATCGTTAATAAATGTAGGCATAGCCTCATCCCATTTATTGAAATAATCAATGGAAACGATGATATAACCATGCCCCTTGGCTGAGGTAGGCTTACATTGCATAAAATCAATGCCCCATTTGGCGAAGGGGCCGACAACTACAATGGGATGCAGCGAAGCATGGTGGGTATGTGCCTTTTTCTGAAAAACTTGACAGGGTGGGCATCGTTTCACAACCTCGATACAATCTTTGAAGATGGATAGCCAAAAATAACCGGCACGTAAGATTTTCTGGGCTGTAGCCATCCTAGAAAGATTAACGCCACAAGCTCCAAGGTGAAAGTCATTCAAAATGCGTTCAGCCTCAACATGGGTTAAACAACGTCGTAGGACAATATCAATACCATGGCGATACAAAGTGTCATTCATGATAAGGTAGCATTTAGAATGGTGGCGGATATGACGATGTTTGTCACGAGAAATGTTGAGCTGGAAACACTGGTTTTGGAGATAGATAAGAATATCTCCATACCAAGGGTATGACGTGCTAATGAGGAAAAAAAATTCGTCAGGAAGAGAATCATTGGGATCAATATCTTCATCAACATAGGGAAGATCATAGATGAGTTCCGAAAAAACCAACGATTTTTTAGATTTAGATTTGGCAAACTCGAGATCGAATTCTTGAAGAATAATGATCCATTTGGAATACTTTGCCCCAAGGAATTGACGTGTAAGGATATGGTACATGGGGTTCGAGTCCGCAATGAATGTGGCAGTGCATAACAAGATGTAGTGGCGAAATATATGAACGACAATGACTGCTACTAGAGCCAACTTTTCAATGTGTGAATATCGGAGCTCGGGACTAAATAAACTCTTTCTTAGATAGTAGATCACATGTTCATCACTGTTAGGATCCTCTTGAACTAACACCATAGAAATAATGGAAGTAGAGGGAGAAAAATAAAGGATATAGTCTCGTGCATAATTCGAAGGGTTCAAGAGAGGCGTGTGTGTTAATTCATGCTTAAGAGAATCAAAAGAGCGTTGACCAGTGTCATCTCAGATGAAAGGAGTGTGTTTATGCAACAATCTCATAAATCCTTTAATTATTTCGGCGTAATTATAGATAAAACGACGAAGAAAGTTTTTTTTCCTTTGCAAACTTTGTAGTTGGGTCAAATTGTTGAGAGTGGGTAAAGCGAGAATAGCTTTTACTTTTAAGGGATCCACCCTAATCCCATCATTGGAGACAAATAATCCGAGGAGTCAACCTAATTCGACAATGAAGATGTATTTGTGAGGGTTCAAACAGACATGGTAGAACTGACATCGAAGAAAAATGGCCCGTAAATGACCAATATGGTCTCGTCAAGTAGACAAATGAGCGGGTAAATCATCAAGGTAAGGTTCCACAATATGTTTGATATCGTGGAAAGCATATGACATGGCCCGTTGGAAAGTAGCACCAACATTTTTAAGACCAAAAGGTAGCTTCCGATAAGCGAACATCCCCTAAGGGCAGATGAAGGTTGTATTATGCTGATCAACTGGTAGAATATCGATCTGGTTATATCCTAAGAAACCATCCATGAAGGAAAATATAACGCTGCCAGTGCAATTATCGATGATTTGGTTGATAAAGGGTGTTGGGTAATTGTATTTTGGACAAGCCTTATTGAGATTCGTATAATCGACACAAAAACAAATGGTTCCTTGCTTTTTAGTGATCAGAACGATGTTAGAAACCCATTCCGTTAAGGGGACAGGATAAATAAAACCAGACTTCAAAATTTTTTCAACTTTTTCCTTCATGGTTGCGGTTTTCTTAGGATGAACTAGGCAAAGATTTTGTTGTAGAGGTTTAACACCTGGGTAAGTTTTTATCTCATGCACAACGATCGATGGATCGATCCCTGCCATTTCTTCGTAACTCCAAGCGAAGACATGCAAAATTCTTTGAATAAAGAGGTATAAGCTTCCACTTCCTCGGGTGAGCAATTGGCACCAAGATTAAATTTTCCATGATACCTTCTTTGAACGAGATGTTGATGGAGATCGTAGAAGAGATGTTGCCTAAATTACCCTCGGAAGTAGTGTCCTGAGTAAGGATGGGAGATTGGGGAGAATCGACAATACCATCAGGAAATATATAGTGTATATCTTTCTCAATGTCATATAGACTGGGGAGAAAATATGAACGATGATGGTTTTCATCCCAAGGTATCTCTTCGATACTAAGCATTTCCATGATGGATTCGTCGGATGGAAAAATCCATAGGATGTAGTCAAAAGCACAGGATAAGGAATCCAACCAAGACAACAACGAGTATGTGTTGGATGCCAACAGATGTTGGTCGTCCAATAAGGGAGAGGCGGATTGGATGGCATTGTATGAAGCCTCAACAAGACTAAGTCGCATAGTGTCACCTAGTTCATCGAATTCCAAAGGACTAGGCACAACCCAAGAATCAGATGATTCGTAAGATTGATATTTGATAGTCGAGATCATATTGATCGTGGCAATATGTTGTGAGGTGGGAGGAAGTGGTGTAGGGAAAGTAACCGTAAGGGAAGAGTCTTTTAAAATACCTACACCGACACTTTCATAAGTGATCTTAGTATCTCCCAAGAAAGGAATATTGTTGGTGGAGGGAGTGAGAGCATTGGGGGTGCAGTAATCTAACTAGTCAATAGTGACAATTTTACCTTGATAGGGGAATTGTACACATCGAAACACCGATGAAGCGACAAAATTCATGACATAAAACCAACTTCTTCCTTACAACAAGTTGTAATAAAGGGGAGCATCGACTACCTTTACATCGACAGAGACAGTCTTGCCTCCCAACTGAACAACTAAGGACTGCAAGAGTCCGTGAGTGTGAAAACCTTGCCCATCGAATGCTCGTAACATTATAGGGGATTCATTAAGCACATGTGATTTCAATCCTTTCCAACNTACGGTGAATCTGTTGGTTATGAACAACAACATTGATCTGAAAAGCAAGCTATTGAGAAATTCATGACTTGAATTTATCGAGGTTAAATGTGATATTATTCGATGACTCAGAATCAATCATGCCGATGGAGACCAAGAGTGTTCTATGTTGAATTGGACAATGTTGCAAAAATTCAAGAGAAGACATAGCACACGGTGCTTGAGCCAAATCTTCAACAATATTGTAGTTTTGGGCGACACATGAACTAGGATTAAAATTCGATTTTCGAATAGTGCTCTTGGGAGGGCGTAAAATAGAGTCGAAAGTGGGTTTCTCAATCTGAAGTGATCCAGATGGAGGAGTAATGGTGGTAGGAGATGGATACAATGTAGTATCATTAGTGACCTTCTCTTTATCAGGTTTATCTGACGTTTCAAATGTTGCGGTGAGAGTAGTTAAATCAATCCCATTAAACATATAAATATGGGCACTCCATGAGGCTTCCTTGCTAGGAGGATGACTGAGATTTCCCCTTCCGGAGGGGCAGGGGCTTTAGAAACCATGGAATGCTGCTGAGGAAAAGGTTGTGTCAACACAACGGGTTGGGAATTTCCTTTGAAAATTTTTTCAACTTCGTCACGATGAGGACAATCTCAGGTGTAATGATCATCACCACAAATGAGACACGAAAATTTTGGTTTTCGCTGTGGTCGTTTTTCAGGAGTAGGCGGTTGAGTTTGATTTTTTGGATTTTCATTATCATTATTATTCTTTTTGGGTTTATTTTTCATTTTTTTTCTTTCCCTTGGATTGTTGTGAAGAGGTAGATTGGACTGCATTCACCTCAGATATTTGAGTCCGGGGGGAGGTAGAGGAGAGTGAGGTCAAACCGGTGATGAGCGCAGAAATAGAGCGATTAGACGAGCCGACCGATTGTGATGAAGATTGGGTTTTGAGGACACCGATAATTCCATCTGCATGAGCCATGGAAGATGGTTTATATGGATCGATGGATGTGCAGGGAGCATTTGGTATCAAATCATACAACATACCAGATTGGGAATAAGCCAAATCTAGGTACTGAGCATGAGCAATGGCTTCTTCTTCAGTGAAAACACCACCCATGGCGATGTCATGAGAAATTGGGGGTAAAAGAGATTTAGTAAACCATTCTTCCANTGATCGGAGATATGTACGAAGTTCATTTGACGAAGTGAATTCAAGAGTTATGTACCAGTATCGTAACAGATGGGCAATTAAAAATGTGTAAGAAAATCCATAGTTAGGGAGTTGAAATATTGAAAGGTACCACGTTGGAGCTCAATGTACCATTTGGCCGCTGAGCCCATGAGTGTGCGCTGGAAAAGATGGAACCAAATAGAATCATCCATCAATGAGTTTGATGAGAACCATTGATGAAATTTCATGACATGGTTGTTCGGGTCTTCGCCAGGTTTACCATCAAATTTGGGGATGTCAGAAGGTAATTTAGCAGGAATTACCGGCCAGAAAGGAAAATGTAGTATGGGATCATTTGTCAACTGAGATAAGTTTGGTAGATCCAACGTGTTTAGGAATGATAACTGTCGGTTAACCCGAGGGTGATATTGGTGTGGCATGGGGACACCAGTAGGGCCATAAATGGGTTGAGGTGGATAATTGTATCCACTAGGCCGTCCCATATACGGTTGTTGTTGGCCGGTATAGGCAGGATTCGATTGTTGTTGAGGAAAGTTCACAAAAGGAGGGAAACCTGGTTGGTTCTGGGAAGGATAGGTCATTTGATTAAGTTGTGGGGGATAAAAAATTTTCCCTTGAGGGGGGTAAACAATTTTTCCTTATAGAGGGTATACATTTGACCCTTGGGGAGGATAAGATTGTTTTCCTTGAGGACCCTAAGTGGGATTCAGGACACTCGGATAAGATTGTCCAAAATATAATCTAGAAGGAATAATATTTGGTACTCCTCCTTGTGGGTTAGGGTATGATGGCCCTCCTTGATAAGGTTGACGAAACATACCTCCTTGGGGTGCTCCCCAAGACTGTGAAGGGTTTCCAACAAAAGGTGGTTGTCCACCTACCATAGTTTGAGTGACAACTGGGGTTTGACCAATAAAAGGGGGTTCCCCCCCAGTGGGTATGTGCAAGGGTGACTGTCCCCAAAGAGGGACAAGCTCACTGGACGATGGTTTCCCCCTAGTGGGGATTTGTCTTGCAGTTGATTATGTGTGTATGGAAGGGTTCTGCACTCTGTGATGTATAGGTGTTCCAACAGGATTTTGTGGAACATAAGGAACTGTAGTTTGAAAAGGTGTAGTGGTGGGAGTAACGGTCGAAGTACCTTGTGTATGATTAGGCATTATGACTCCATCCTTAATTTGGATTTGCACTGACGTAGCAACAATATTGACTACTCGTTCGATGGAATGGTCAATAGTTTGAATAGACGATCTTGCCTCGACACCAACAGAGGTAAGAGGGTCAATAGGTGGTCGACTAAAATTGAAATGTTCGTAAATCTCATGTCTCGATGGAGTTATCCATATGGAACAAGCAGGTGTCTGTTGTGGATTTACCATGCCAACAGATCGGAAAGGATTCATGTACTCATCATAATCGTGTTGTGCGTTTTCCATCCGTGTCTCAGTGTATGGCCTCAATGGAAAACAAGGACACTCTTCTTCTATAATGTTACCGAATGAGTCTAATAGAACAAGGAGTGGCTTGATAGGAAATTCTAACACAAGGATAATATGAGGAATGGGATCCTCAACCGTAACCAAGGCGCTTTCAGGATTCACTAACAAAGGAGTAGCAATGCTCCTAGCATCTGAGCGATTTTCTACCTCTTCATAGTAAAAATATTTGGGTGAATTAGAAGGTAAGGGTTCATAGCCTTCCGGAGAGAACCATTGCATCCTACGTGACCTACAAAGACCTTTATCATCTACAATATCAATCTTGAAAAATTAAGTAAACAAAAAACACTCGCTAAAAATCTAGAAGAACCAACAAGAAAACAATACCTTCTCTCAATGACCGTACTAGTTGGTGATGAAATCCAACATCGCGTGATCAAATTGAGAAGGGGTTAGGATATGAACTGGTGGATCAGTTACATTGGAAACTTGCTTAATGAACTTACGCCTTGGTGCAAGCTACCACACAATAATCATGGATTTACCCTCTAAGGATCCCGTGTGAGTTTGACCAATGTTTGTTCCAGGTACAATGGAGACTTCCCTTCACCATCACCTTGTGTGAGGACCCTAAATATTATGGCTACTAAGGAAACCAACTCGTAGTTAGCCTCTGGGCAGGTATATTTGACAGTTCAGTCTGAATGTGTGGACATGATAACAAGTCCGAAATACTTCGAGAGAACTGAGGACAAGTGGACCGGTAGAACTCCAGAGGACCCCAAACAGATTCAGAATTCAGGAAGCATCGAGACCAAATGAAGACAGTTGGACCTCAATAAGAGCCCCCAAAATATGATCTTACTACTACGAACAGTTAAGCCTCAGAGGGATTATCTCCATTGCTCTCTCGAACGTGACCTCGTGTGTAACCCCTGTGTGAGAGGGGGATCCCAACTATGCTTATACGGAAATTGGATTTACTCTCCCTATCGCAAGATGCTAAGTTTGTTTTTAATTCTTTGGAGAGTTATACTCATAGCCTAATCCAAAGCACTAATCCTATTCTAATGTTGGTGGAAGAATCTAAAAAGAAAAATTTTCTAGATCGATTTTTAATTAGCATTGATTTTAGTGGTTGTTCCTTAGACAAAGGTGAATGAGAGTGAAACTAATGATGTTACGACTCGAATCCCAAAGAAGTAAAAGAATGATAAGAAAACGTTTCTTTCGATGAACTTCTATTTACGGGAAGGAGAAGAGTTTTCTTTCTTTCACTACCAAACACAAGAATGCAAAAATTTCTTGCAATTTTTTTTCAACAAGAATCCATTTCAGTGCTAAATCATAAAGAAATTGGTTCCAGTATCCAAAAACTAATTGTAAAAAGTATCCTTTCATTTGATTATGAATGTGAATCGATTTGGTTTAATGCTTTTTATGCCAATAATAAAAAATATTTCACTATCGCAGCTTTTAGACAATGGGAAGCAAGAATCACACAAACAAAAGGCACTCTCACAACAATCAATAAGATGCAAAAACAAACTAAAATTTCCAAAAAGAACACCAAAAACAACAAAACACACTTAAGAAAATTCTGGAAATATGTGAAGATCAAAGACCAATTGTTAGAGCAACATTTTACTCACCCTATGTAATCTTGCAGAGAGGGCCTTACTCCATTTCCCTATGTAGACTTACTTTCCCTGATTGATTATTCAAAAGACAAAAATACATATTTTTCCACTTGTACACACCTTGCAAGCTATACAACATGTGTATACGCTGGCTGCTCCACTACAGCCCGCGTACATCGGGATTTGTGCCAAAAAATCAAAATTAAATGTTGGGTTTCCATGTCATGACATGAGATCTTTGATCCTTGGCCTTCCATATACTGGAAACGTTCTGAATCGGCCCTTCAATTACATTTTGACGGCTATAAATAAGCCAATTCCAAGCTATGGAAAAGGGAGAGAGAATTCAACTTTGAGAGCAAAGTTACTTTGGAGAAATTATTACTTCATTATTGAGTCTGCATCCCTTTGTCCTTTAAGTCTGAACACAGTGTTCAACCCCCAAGCTCTTCCTTTATTGATGGAGAACCTCTTTGTATCCCTTATATGAGATTTCCTTTGGTGGAGGATTGAAGTGGTGAAGGCCCAGTTGGAAGGAACTCAGTTTCTTGGTTCCGAACCATGCCGATACAAAAGCCTGCAATGTTTTCACTTCTGTTGATAACTTATTAATAGAAATACTCCTTTCCAGTCCAATTGATATCTTGCAAATATATATATTATGATCCATGGGTGTGTTTGTTTTGAATATTAATGGATTATGCTATCTAATGTACTAACCTGTTATTTTATCACTATATGCTTGTTTTTCTTGTTTGTTGAGAACTCGTTGCAGGTATAAAGCTTTGGGTCAAAGTGCTTAACGATGGACATCATCAAACGTTTGGATGAGGTAGGCCTCTTTCTTTCCTTCTTTGCACATTAGTTAATATAGCATATGCTGGAATTGAGTCGATTTCTACAGTCACTCCTGTCTGTTGTGGTTCACCCTAGCCATAGAGAGATTTTCCTCGTAACAGAATTGGCGACCATACTGGGGATGAATCTTCTTTCTTAGGGTTTGAAGTACTTTTCTCCTTAGATTGCTCTCGCTTCTATTGTGGTTCTTGTCATGTCATTGCTTGACAACTCCTTTTCACTCTAGATCTGAGTTTTCAGCTTTTTTCCCTTACCCGACCTCATTTCAAAGCATATACACACCTTTTTGCTTTACAGTTGCGTACACATGCATGCTGTCTCACTTCAAGCTGCGTATATACGCACTATTTTCCCAAACAGTCGCGTACACCTTTTTTCTTGGTTTGGTGTTTGCTGGGTGGGATTTTATGATTGATGAGGCTTCTTAGGTCTCTGTAGTGCTTGTTGAGTGCCTGTGGGATGACATAAAACCCTCTTTTGGTTGAATTTTCGAGCGAAGTTTTTCTCTTCACCTTTTCATTTTTTTTGTCCTTGTACATTGGGCTAGGTGCTATGCTGCTTGATATCCTTCTTTTGTACATAGTAAGTTTATATATCAAGTTACTTTTTAGTCCATGCATTTTCAGTTTTAATATATTGAAAATACAAAAAAATAGGCATTTTGCATGGCTTGGCATTTTTGTCTTTTGAGTTTTTATCATTAGCTTAGTGCATATAGTGAAAGATTGCATCTTTATTTATGAATCGTAGATTTGAATTTGAAAATTGCATCGTTTTTAGGAGCATATCATCCATCAAAAGTTGAAACTTAGACTTTGCATTACTTTCATATTTACTTTTCTTGCAGAGTCATAACACCATTTGTTTCATCACCATATACCTTTTTGAGTAATCACAGCCATAAAATGACCGCTATAATTTAAAATTTATTAGTAACGATTTTATTTTCTAGGGTGCACAAACTAGTCTAGGATTTAGTGCCTTGGAATAGAATTTTGTGAGTAAACTTCTCCAAGGGAATTAAATCAACATATGTGTCCGAGTCAGGGAGTGGAGAAATCCATTGTATAATTGGTAAGATTAGGAGGCTCTGCTCACACCGGAGTTAATCACGAGGTTTCGCAAAGTTGGTTGAAGGGATATCCCCCGGATACTTGCCTAGCGTCAGAGATATTTCTGTGGATTTATTCGTATTTGGGGATCTTGCTAGTGCCCATACCTCAGTGAGAGGTGGTGCTTTCAAGGTTTCGGGCTTTGCTACCCTACCCATACGGTGATACAGACTTATGACTGCTCACCTGTGCATCGATTATATAATGGTTTATTAGTTTCTTGACATAGGTATCTCATATGTTATTTGCAGGGGTTATTCTGCAAGTACCCTGGGTCATATAGGGGTTAGACAACACACAACCTTGATGGAGGATTACCTCTCTAGGGGGATCTGACTAACTGGTTGTTAATCCCATGAGGGCCCCTATAGCTGATTCTGTTACCTCCGATCTTTAGCAGGGAGTCTCAGGTCCCTATTGGACGAGACATACCTTCTTTAGGGAGGGAGGCCACTCAACCACTTTACCTGTTTGCATGCATATTGTCCGTTTGAATTTTGGTGTGCTCTTTGATTATTAGTTGGCCTTAGGAGTCTATACTGATTCTTCATTATCATGGACAGTAGAGTTCCTTTTTCTCCCTCGTTTACTGCTACCCCCACCATGATGTCCACTCATTTCATGGGGATGGATCCTTCTTCTTCACATTATGGTATGCAGAATTATAATACTCAGTCAACGCCTTGGGTCTCTAATAATTTTTCTCATGGTATGCTCGATATGTCTTCGCACTTTCCATCCTCTGTCTCGCTCCCTTATGCGAATACAATTTTTGGGTCTTAAGGAATGATGCCTCCTTATTCTCCCTCTTTGTTTGGTGGGAGTCATATCCTTAAAGCACCTCTTACGGTAGGAGGTTGGAATCTTCCTTCATACGAATCCACTATGCGAGAAGTAAGTTCCCAATTAAGAAATCGTTCTACTTATTACACTCCATCCACTTATCCTTCTTCCGCTATGTCAGTTCCTATGAACACGTTTCCCATGGTGGAACTCCATCTGTCCTCTGGTGTTTCATCTGGGGGGAGTTATTTTTATAGTATGGGAAACCCCTCTCACGAATTTCCTTCGTCTAGAGGAAATATATATCCTCACATGAGTAACCCTTGTCATGTCGCTTTCTCTTCACAAGCGGCTTCCTTAGTGTCGATGCCCTTACAACCCTTTATGAATCAATATGGAGGAGGATACTATCCTACCGGACAGGGACAAGGTGTAAACCAGGATCCTTCCTGGCCTGCAATTCCTCAAAACAAATCTTTCCTTGGACTTTGGTCTCAAATGTTGCAATTCACCACCGCCACAAGTCCAGTCATTGCATGTCATATTGGAATTATATCACCAACCTTTGCTAGTTATGTTGGAGATTGATCGACAACCTCTGCAAGTCATGTTGAAGACTTGCAACCAACTGCTTGAAGTTAGGCTCGGGGCACAAGTCCAGTCGCTGCATGTCATACTAGCATTGTATCACCAACATATGCTAGTCATGTTGGATATTGATCGACAACCTTTGCAAGTCATGTTGAAGACCTGGAACCAGCCATTGCAGATCATGTTGGGGGCACGAGTCTAGTCATTGCTAGTCACACTGCACATGCATCACCAACCTCTGCTAGTCATGTTGGGGATGCATCACCAACCTATGATAGTCATGTTGGGGATTCATCACCAACCTCTGCTAGTCATGTTGGATATTTTCTACTAGCCTCTGCAATTCATGCTGAGAGCATGTCACCAGCCATTGCTAGTCATGCTAGAGGCATTCATATGATGGAGAGGCATAGACGTCTCAAACATAAGCCTAAATTCCTTTGCAAGACGTGTGAAGGAAGTCACCTTAGTCATTTGTGTCCTGTTACTGTTGGAATACCTGAAGCATGGGGCTCACCTAAGGGCCCTTCAAATTCTGAGGCATTTGTGGTTTCTCCACACCCTCTTTCTCCATTGATTGACACGACAATCATGCCGATGCAATCGCCACCTGAACACACTCCCATTTTTTAGGGTGATGTGTCTTAGGTCACCGTTATCATGCATACTATTCAACCAATGGTTGATACAACGAGCATGCCGATGAAATATTTGGCTGACACTCCTCTTCCTTTAGGGGATGATGCATCTCTTGACCTTGTTGTCTTGCATCTTGTTCAACCAACGGTCATGTCAATGCAATCTTCGGCCGACACTACCCTTATTTTTGGAGTTGATGCGTCTCTTGACCTTGTTGTCTTGCATCCTGTTCAACCAATGGTCGTGTCGATGCAACCTTTGGTCAACCCCACTATTCTCTTGAAGAGTGACAAGTCTAAGGAAGCGGTCACACCAATGCAATTTTTGGTCGATCCCACTCTTCTAGTTCTGGTTCTATACCTTCTATGCCATGTCCTTAAGATTTCTAGTACTTCACCTTATGAATAAGAGAGAGTTTTACTCTTCCAAATTTCTCTCCCTCCAAGTCTTGACGAGGTTCCCTTTGATTGGGATGATCTTGTGGGGTATCCAATGCCTCCGCCTATGTATTTTCCAGAAAGAGACATTATCCGATATATCACAGAGACGATAACCTCCGTTAGCACTTTGTCCTCCTCGACTTGGAGATCTTTGGGACTTCCCAAGATTGTGTCGGTTCTTCGTAAGATAATGACATTACAAAGAAGGTCCGCACGAGAGCCTTGGCCTCCCCCATGACTTGCCGCTTAGAATCTCCCTAACGAGTCCAATTTAAGCTCTTTTATGACTCATTCAAAAAGTGAAAATATTGTCGAGTGATTTGTCCCTTTCACAATCGTTAAATTGGACTTGAAAGGTTGTGAGTCTTAGTTAAGCTCTTTCCAAACTCCTTTTCAAAAAGTGAAAATATCTCCGAGTGATTTTTCCCTTTCACACTCGTTAAATTGGATTTGAAAGGTCGTGAGTCTTAGTTAATCTCTTTTTCGACTCGTTACCAAAAATAGAAAATATCGCCGAATGAACTTCTCATTTTCACACTTGTAAATTGGATTTGAAAATACGTCTTCTTGGCACAAGTTTACCCCTTTTTCACACCAAGTAGACTAAAAGACGTAAAAAAGGACATTTTTTGGCGTTAAGTTGTGATTTCATCTCATGCCCCTGCTTGCAGTATTGAGCCTATAGACGATTCTCGCTTTGCATTCTAAACCATTTGCCTTAGTAGTTTTGCATCCTCAACCAAGCAGAGCCTTGTTTATATCCTTCACAATTTGACACCCTATACCTAGGAGGGAACATCTCCCAAGTGTCCATCTCCCGCATGCACTTCCCTGCATTGAGAATAGGTACGTTCCACTGTTGGAACTAGTTTTTCTTACTTGTGACACTCATTTCCTCCTCTGTATCATAGCATTCATTTGTTTTGAAAAATCAAAAAAGATGGGCAGGAAGGGAGTACTATATTATATTTGGTAGCAGTTGTGTCACCTTTGAACAGAGCACAAAGTTATTTGAGTCCATTCATCATAATTTTTGGATTAGCATGACCTTAGGAAGATGAACTCATTACAGAGCCTTTTCTACCAGCTGGTTACTCTTCCAATCCCTACAGAGAACTTCATTGATGCCTTCTACATATCATGTTTTTATCTTTGGTTCTATGCTGCTGGAGTCCACCATATGTCTCATGCTCTTGTTCAAAGGAAGTCTATCAACCTATGTCGGTCACTCCTCAGAACTCTTGACTTTGCATGTCGACCATACCCTCAGTTTGTCTCAAAATCACATGATACTTTAGTCCTATCATGCACCTTGGCCCTACTTTCATCATTGGTAGGTAACCTTGAACCCAACAGTCGACATTTCATCATTGGTCGTTGACTGGGTGGTTTCCCTTGTGTTCGACGACAATACATCTATTCACACATTGGGATTCATGTAGCGTCTTGGATGCCATTAGATTTATTGGTGGTTTCCTCGCCTTTGTAAACATTTTTCATCATTGGATGCTATTCAGAGGGTCTTTTTCGTGTACCACTTGCACTTGGCACACACAAAAGATGCACATGGTCGTTGGTTCATGAAATTGTTCTTCATCCGATTCCCACCAAATCATGAAGCTCTTGCTTTATACCTCGTGCTGACTGATGAGAGATGCCTTAATGCTCTCCTTTCATCGAATCTCTTTCCATCGACATTAGACAATCATCTGGAAACAAGATCTAGAGTCTTATGAGTACCTTGAGGTTTGCAATCATTAATGGCAGGCTCTCTCGCCATCGATAGTTGGGAATACATCAATGTCTCTTGATTGATGAATTCTTCATGTTTTTGACACCGACTCCTCTATTCACACTTGTAAGAATGTACTCGGTGCCTTGATACCTACTTTCATTGTCATTAGGTTGTCTCACGTTTGTTAACAGTATACATCAATGACCGATAATCAAACAATGTCTCATTATGTTCGACCTCAACTCCTTTATTCACATGATGTAGACTTTCACCTTTCGTGGATTGTGTAGAAGACTTGAAGACATCATTATGTGGCCGCAACTTTCCTGATTTGTTGCTTCCTTTTCATTGGACCAATACCTATATGACTTTAGTTATCATGGAAGATCAGATTGTACTCCATGATATACATACATCTTCAGATTGGTTTTGAGATTGTTTTTACTGGGTCTTGTTTGTGACTATGAATACTATTGGTATGTAACTGCATTTGTATTTGCATATTTAATGGCCACAGACACTTGTTTGGTATATTTTTCACATGGATCTGCAATGTATTTTTGGCAGCCATGTATGCAAAGTCAGTACAAAATGTAATGAGAAAATTGAGTTCATCCAACTGGTTCTTTACCACTCCACTTTTGGGATGTTTATAATGTATTTCGGCCATCGCAGATACTCCTCTAACCACACACATTAGGGGGCATCTGTTCAAGAAATATTTTCCTCACCCTATGCAATCGTGCAGAGAGGGCCTTACTCCATTTCCCTATGCAGACTTACTTTCCCTGATTGATGATTCTAGAGAGAAAAATAAATATTTTTCCACTTGTACGCACCTTACAAGCTATACTTCATGCGTATACGCTGGTTGCTCCACTATAGACCGCGTACATCGATATTTGTGCAAGAAAATCAAAATTAAATGTCGGGTTTCCATGTCACGATAGGATATCTATGATCCTTTGCCTTCCATATACTAGAAACGTTTTGACTCGGCCCTTCAGTTGCATTTTAAAGGATATAAAGAAGCCAATTCTGAGCTATGGAAAAATGAGAGAGAATTCAACTTTAAGAGCAAAGTTACTCTAGAGAAATTATTACTTCATTATTGAGTCTGCATCTCTTTGTCCTTTAATTCTGAACACAGTGTTCATCCCCCAAGCTCTTCCTTTATTGATGGAGAACCTCTTTGTCTCCCTTATATGATATTGCCTTTGGTGGAGGATTGAAGTGGTGGAGGCCCATTTGGAAGGAACTCGATTTCTTGGTTTCGAACCATGCTAATACAAAAGTATGTAATGTTTTCACTTCTGCTGATCATTTATTAATAGAAATACTCCTTTCCCGTCCAATTGATATCTTGCAAATGTATATATTATGATCCATGGGCATGTTTGTTTTGAATATTAATGGATTATGCTATCTAATGTGCTAACCTGTTTTATTATCACTATATGTTTTCTTTTCTTGTTTGTTGAGAACTCATTGTAGGTATAAAGATTTGGGTCGAAGTGCTCAATGGTGGACATCATCAAACGTTTGGACGAGGTAAGCCTCTTTCTTACCTTCTTGGCACATTAGTTTATATAGCATATGCTGGAATTGAGTCGATTTCTATAGTTACTCCTGTCCGTATTGGTTCACTATAGCCATAGAGATATTTTCCTTGTAACACCAATTAAAACAATAAAGAGATCCCTGAGTTTCCTTATGACAATCTTCAATCGATCAGATGAACGAAAAGGTATCGAAATGAACCCAAAATATGAAGAAAAAGGGCAATTTCGTAACAAGAAAATGAAATAAAATTTAATCAAAGAACAAAGGTATTAAAAGAATCAAGTTGTAGGTCTGACAAAAGATATAAATTGAAAAAATAAGTCACGAGTTAAAAGCAAATACCCAAAAATCACACCCAGTACAAAGGTAGTCAATAATTTTTCAAAATGAAGAAAAATCAACGCTCTGGTTATATCAGCACTAAAGAACTAAAATGATCCCTAAAGCACTATAGGGGAGTGTCGATCAAGAAATCAACGCTCTTGATGTAAAGGGAGAGGGCATGGGTTTATCAGAAAGAAAGGGAACAATCTAGAAAATTAAAAACTCAGGAAGTTTGATCAACAATCTCTGTGAGACATTTTCAGTATTGAAAACAAATGTATAGAAGAAAAAATGCAACAAACAGGATCTGAATATGAGAAAAAAGATAAGACAAAGTCAAGGAAAGAAACCAAAACTGAAAGCTTCATTCCCTAGCAGATTCACCAATTTCTGTTGTAGGAAAATTCCCCTGCGGACAGTTGAATATCCTCTTGGATCCTAGAACCCTATTACCAAGAGAGAAATATCCTAACATTGGACACTAAAATTCCTTTAAATGTAGTTAAACTAGTCGAAGGAAAAAGAGGAAGAAAGTATGATGTACCTTTTTCTGAAGCTTGTCCTCACTTAGTCTAGGTTGAACTTGATCTTCAAGCTCCTTAATGAGATCTGCAATCTAATAGACAACAAAGACAATGCATACTTCCTATTATACCAAGATTAGTTTAAACTAAATTTATCAACAAAATACAAGTATATGCAACCATACACAAACTTGAAGGAAATAGGCCAAGAATATATTAGTGAGAACATTACAAGGCACTTACAATATATAGATGTAGTTTCAACAACCTCTCCAAGTCTTCCTTGTCCAAACCCTTGCTCGAAAGATCCATGATCAGAATGAAAATACTTTTTGCTGATATTATCCTCCATTTCACCATGATAATGCCTCCTTCTAGAGGATTTGAAAGGCTCAACCACCTTAGTTATCTTTGGAATAAGTTGAGGATATGAATCTATCAGTTGTGGTATCTCCCTTAGATGCAGCCTAAAGCTTGGATTTGCGCCAAACGAACTCAGATCATCTCTAGCTTTCCTTAGAGATAAGGGGGATTTATTCCCATGATTCTCTGAACCAATTGGTTCTCCCTCAGAACTGGCAACAGAGCATTGCAACGCTCCCTACTAGATGGGCAAGGAGCGCTAATCTTCCAAAAGTTCATTAAGATGACCATTTCTCAAGGCAAAAAAATTTGCTTAGCTTGTCAAATGATGCATTTTCCCCTTCTAATATGTCTTAGAGGATGTATCAAGTGTTTCCATGGTGGCGTTCACAATGCGACATATTTAGAACGAGAATTCGACATTGACAACACTTGCGACAATGATAATGTGACATTATCAAAGTGAAGAATTTTGACGTATAACACACTAATCTAGATTTATGAGAGGAACGAAAGGAATAAATACTGAATAAAATAACACAAAGATAAGAAGAACAACAACACATATCTAGTGAACAATAAATTCTATTGAATAAATAAAATAGACTGAAACTGTAAAACTGCAAAATTGAAAACAACTTGCTTGAATGGTGGTAGCTATCTCTACGAAGAGATGTGGCTGAAACTCACATCTTTATGAGAATAATGATTACAATGAGGCTCCATAGGACTTTTTAACATTACTCATGAATGCCAAAACCATAGACATGCAAAAACCTAACTCGACGAGATGAAACACCAAAAGTTATGTGGGCTCCGATGGGTAAGTTTGTACCTCAACCTCTCGGTGTCGTAAATTTTGCATACGACCTCTGTTTTAGGTGTGTGATAGCCTATTGGAAAGGTATTTTAGAAAACTACACATTATTCCATCAAACTCTAACTGTGTCTAAAGTTTGACTGTGGAAAACCAAAAAAACACTGTTTAGGGCCCCAAAACAACCTTGGAAGTATAGAAAGATGCACTGACATGAAAACTTCCAAAATAAGCCAGTTGGATTAGGTGGGTGACCTCCAATATCCACCTGGAAGCTGTGGAGGGATTTAGACAACCCCAAAAGTGTATAACCCACAATTACAAGGAATTACATAAGAACGTGCTGAACTAAAAACTATCAAGACGAGCCAGTTGGAATAAATGGGTGGCCACCAATATCCACCTGGATCATAAAATAACTGCAAATCCTTTGCAGCTCATGAATCTTCTACCCATGGACAACCATTGATACTCAATGTCTTAAATTCATTCAAGCAAGATGCAAATGTAAACTGGAAAATAGAGAAAACACAATTTGATAGTAACAACTCTCATGAATCTCTAATGGAAGAAATGTTTACATCATGTGCCAAAAGGCTTACAAATGAGCATACACACAAGTTTTTTCTCCCTAAATTCCTTCTCGGGTCTCTTTACTGAACCATATTTTCATGAATTTTACAAAATATATAGAAATAGATGATCCCAAGACTAAGGGATTCAATCCCAACTAATTTTCTAATTATAGATTTAGTTACAACAGAATAGGAACACCTTCTAAACTGAATGATGAAATATAGGGCTTAGTTTCTAAATTAGTAATTACATGATAACATCCTGAAAATACAAGAAACTAGAACAAAATAATTGATTCATTGTACCTTGATAATGATTTGGCATCTTTCTCTAGCTGGTAGTCCAATCAAATGCTGATCTGGAAGTATGATTCACTTTCGTAGCGTGGAGATAGGGTTCACTGTGAAATGCATTTTACAACACTTTCACAGCGAGAGTAGGGGGCGAGAGAGAGAGAGGAGGGGTGGAGAGGGGGAGAGAGGGAGAGAGAGACAAAAAAAATATGGAGAGAGAGAAAGAGAGAGACTGGGGTAGAGATATAGAGAGATGTA
>JASDQU010371451.1:103814-114030 GCA_032191745.1 Picea mariana | reverse complement strand
GGGAGAGAGGTTGAGAGGGGAAGAGGGAGACAAGGAGAGAGGGAAACATGGGGCATAAAAAGAAAGAAGGAGAGGGAGAGAGGGGGAGAAAATGAGAGGGAGAGATCGGTTGGTGAGAGAGAGAGAGAGATAGAGAGAGATGTTGTGTTAGTAAGAATGTGCACGCATTATTTTCATTTCAATTTTTTTTTTTTTTTTTTCAGTGGGAGAGAAAACTCTAGCATACATGTTTGTTGAGTTGGTTGTCTCATATTTAGGTTATGGATTACAAACCTAGTGGTTTGGGATGCAAATATATCAAAACATGTATTTTTTGAATACCTCTCAATATCAGAGTATGCAAGTTTTCATAGTTCTTCATAATGTTGCTTGTGCTTTCTGGATATAAAATGTGTAAGGAGTTTTGAGACGTCCCACATTTCGAGTGAACACTCCACCCATCATTAGAGAATATTGAACCAATGATGTTTGAAAAGAGTGTTGAAGGTAAGCTTTTAAAGGATAAATAATTCAATAAGAACGTCGAGGAAAATAGTATGTTGGAGAAAAGTGGACAAAAAATAACCATTATAAATATATAATGATAATTAATGAAAAATATAATCCAAGGATGAAATAAAATGATAATTAAAGGATGGAATAAAAATAATGATGATATGTCTATGTATGACATTATTTTTCTATAGGCTACAATATATATATTGTTTAATATTTTTAATATATTTTTGTGAGATTAATATAAAGAATTACTTTTTCTGTCTCGCCAAATGATGTCTTAAATTTCAATGATTTGTTTACATTTCTTATTTATGATGTCTAACCCACTAATCCATATGTAGAATGCATGCTTGTAGTTTCTTGTTTGTCTTTTGGTGAATGCAGGTCAACCTTGGGAGGAGACTTGCAGTCAAGAAACAACCAAGCGCAAAGGGATCGACATCGGACACAGAGTTTAAGGTATGACTACTAGATCCCTATACCTTGTCTTTTATGTATGATTGTGGGGTAATGTCGGGATAGTTGATAAAAAGTAGGAGACTTTATACGATTAGCCATGCCTACATTTTAGAACCCTGGTGTAGTCCGTAGAGGGGTTTTCCCACTATAACAAAATTGGAGACCATACTAGGGAAGCCTCTAGGGTCTTTGGCGATATGTCTTTTGGGTGCTTTGAATCAGTTTATTCATTTTTTTATGAGTTTCTGTAAGCTTATGTGTCTTTAAGGGATTATGGCCTTCTATACCAGTACTCCCTGTCTATGTCAGACTGTTGGATTTCATTTTTTTGAGGAGTTACAAAGGTGTATGCGGCCTGTAGTGGGCCTGAACGTGTGCATACACGCCCTGCCCTTGGACAACTCGCGTACATACTCTAGCTGTTGAAGTGTCAGTAGCGTGCCTGTTGAGGAATTTTTTTTTTTTTTTTAAGAAAAGGAGAGGCATTCATCCTCTTCCCTGTCAGGAGTCACACTTCTCTGGGGTTTTCTTGATCTAGTCTTGGTCTCTATTATAGCAGTCTGTAGCCTAGGTCTAACCTCAACATATCTTTCTTTTCATCAAAAGATTTCTTGTGTTTTCTTTAATAGGGTTTTTAGACAAGTTTGTGAGTCTTCTTTGATCTGCCTGTTTGGTATTGTCAGTGACTCCCTGCGATCTGCGATTGGGCTAGAAGACATTTGTTGGTCCTGTCTTATCATCATTTTTCCCTTTTTTTCTTTAGAAGAAAAGAAAAGAATTCATTTTCAAATTTCTTGTTTTGAAGCATAAAACAATAAAAAAAAATCTTTGTGTTTGTAGGGTCCATCAATTTAGTCTAGGCTAGAGCCTTGATTTAGGATTGGAGAGGAAACTCTTCAAGGCTACAAAAACAAACATAAGAGTCTGTGCTAGGGAGTGCTTGAAATTCCAGTAACTATGAAAGTTATCCGGGACCCCCCTCTAACACAGGGGCTAAACAAGAGGTCGCGTGCGGAAAGGTAGCGGAGATAACCCATCCAAAGCTGGACCAAGAATAGTGGGGAATGCATATAGAGGGATTATCTTGGGATTTCGTTGATCGCATTTACCACGGAGCTTTGTGGGTCTCGAATCTATTCTAGGTCCTCAGTCGTCTTCCGGAACACTTTCTTTCAATACCCTTGATAGGTTTCGGGCTTGATACCCTACTCATTGCAGTCCACCCGACTATCAACTGTACCTACTTGGTGACTGTTCAGGTGCTAGCAACCTAGTTGCCTTTATCTTAATGACTTACATAGGTGATTGCGGGGGTATACCATGGTACCTAGGGCAGACATCGGGCCACGCTTTGCAGAGTATATCTGGAAGGTGCTTTCGTATTTGAGTTTCACTTGCACTGGTAAGTTTCTCTAGTGTTGGCTGGTGTAACTGTTCTTCCAACTAGCTAGTGATCTACTTGTCTTATCTCATAGGATCGTTTTCTAGTGTGTGATGTTTTTGTAAACAATAATAGAAAGCCCTAGTGTGTCATTGATCTTCTCACACAGTGGAGGATTAGGATCTCCACCGGTTGTGAAGGCTTCTTGGCTTGCCACCAGTTAATCTGGAGCCACCCCCGCCACCGCTAAGGAGAAAACTCGACCAACAAGGGTATTTTGAGGCAACGGAGCCACAAGAAAATGTTCACGACCCATTTTCAGTAGGAGAACATTTGATTCCGGAGGAACCAACCGTTTCCGACCTCGGAGCATAAGCTCTCGGTTCGTATAACCCTCCGATCATTGAACTATCCACGCCCATCGTTGTACAGGTTAAAGCTTATGAGCGTCAGGTAGTGTCACAAGCAGCGATGGAAACAAATGTTGCTACTTCTTCAGGGAATACTCATATTCCCTATACGACTGTCACTACAAGGGGTGTCCCGCCTCCTAACCAACTGTCGTCGGTCCGGACCACTATGGTCTCGACTGCCTCTACCTTGGGAAATGGTCTGATTCTGTCTATGGTGGCGATCACTTCTTCATTCATCGAGAGTGTGACAAGCCCTCCATTCTCATATGGGATGCCTGGCTTCGATACAAACTCTATCCTTTCCTACTCCACTCTACAGACTTTAGGTCTGGGGGCAGGGAGCTCGAACGCTCCTTTGCAAGGATCCATGGGGGGAACCTCAGCTCCCTATAATGCTTTTCCTTATGGAGGGGGTCATATACCTCCTTCATCCCCTTCACTCGGCAGTGCCCACCAACACTCCATTGGGCTAAATGTAAACTATAGTTCATTTGGAGCAGGTAGTCAAGGACTTCCTTCTTATAACATGTTGATAGGTTCGACACCGTTCTCTTTGTTCGACGCATTTGGTAAAAACAATTTCTCATCAGCTATCGTCTCGATCGGGGGTGACCCCGATTATGGACAACAACATCCTATATAGGGTACTATTCCTGCACAGGGAGAAAACTTAGGAATTCCTTCCTCACAAGGACCTTGGAATCCATGGCAGGGATCAGTTCCCTTTTCAGGGATGCCGACTGGGGACAACCCCTTCCATAGCCATTGGAACTCTGGGCAAGGCTCAGTACCTATGCCCATTGGATCGACAGGGGGAAACCCTTCCCAAAACCCTTGGAATGTGATGCAAGCCCAACCTTTTACGTCCTATTACAGGAGTCAGTCGATGACCTCTCAACCAACACAGAATCCGTACGTTGGTCACGACCATGGTCTTTACCAAAATCCTGGCCAACAACCTAAATTTTCCTAGCAACCTGGTGCCAGCCAAACTACGAGCTCCTTTTTCCCTGGTTATAATCAACAACCCAAATTACCATTTCTGGCTTCTGCACTTGCCAGACTTGACAAGGTTATTAAACGACCCCATCTATCATGATCCACATTGGCCTCCTATGCTGGCCAGTTGCCTTCAGACATTCCAAAGTTCAAGGAAAAGCCTAATGAAGATCCAGACGATCATCTGACTACTTTCCTTCTATGGTTCTCGTCTAACTCATTAAGAGACGGCTCCATACAGTTGAGTTTGTTTCAATGCACTCTCATCAGGAGTGATGCAAAATGGTACATTGAACTCGATCGATCGAGATACTCTTCCTTCGGTGAATTGGCTATGGCCTTCTTAAACCATTTTCAATTACCTGTGAGATACGACATTGGCACCAAATTGCTAGCCAATTTTGAGAAGACAAAGGCAGACCATATCTCAGATCATATCCGAGAATGGAGACGGCGAAAGAGTTTTATAAAAGTGTCGGTCCCACCAGCATTCCTTCTTGAGTGGTTCCTTAAGTCTTTGGTCCCCCAGTTATCCAAAGACGTCACAATGTCGAGGGTCTTTTAAGAAGAAGAAGCGATAATGAGAGCTCAATAGCTAGAGCTGATTTACTCTCAGTTTGGTTTAATTTACGAAATTTTTCCAGATGCACCGCGGTTGATACTTGACAAGACCAAAAAGAGATCTGGACCACATGCCGACGATATTGTTGGTTTAGTGTAGTCTAAGCCCATTGATCAACTGTCAAATCAATTGCAACAATTTTCGATACAGTATAAAGCGGCCATCCAGACCACTGTTTCGGCTGCCCCCCTATTCAAACTTCGGATGTACACAGTGTGCAATAGACAAACCCAAAGGCCACCTAGCAGCCTGACGGAAAGAAAAAACAATGAAAAAAGGGTAAGGGGGATAGTAAACCTACCAATAATGCTGGCGAGGGAAACACAGAAAATAAGAATTTTAAGTATATGTGTAATCTTTGCACGAAAGACCATCTGATTCACCAATGCCCTCGGCTTGCGGAGGCCCAAAAGTTATTGGCATAGTAGCAACCTGTCGTGTTAATGACCCCATTTCCTCATGGGAAAATTTTGACTCAAGCCTCTTCGAGTGTGGATGGGGGCAGTTAGGGACCCCCTCCGTCTTCGAGTAATCCTTCATTCACGAATGTGTATATGATGAAAGGTAGCATTGACATAACGACTAGGACACGCGACTACAGAATTCCAAACACCTCTGAGAAGGGTAAAGAAGCTAAAAACCCACATCTTCCTATCCAGATTGAGAAGATGTTGGGCGAAGCAATGACACACATCCCCAAAGGTGCATTTAAGAAATCTTCCCACAAACCAAACGTAAGGGCCGCCTAGAACTACTCTCTGGTGGAGGATTTTTCACAAAGCCCTTGTGCGATGTCGGCTTTGGAAGTCCTCCAGATCTACCCTTCCCAGAGAAAGGCTCCGTTAGCTGCCTTAGGATCTGCTGAGACTTCTAATCTGTGAACGATCATGCTTGACACGACCGACTTAAAACCTCGTCTTCCTTACCACGTGGCATTTCAGATAGTAGTGTCTTACCCCGTGAAAAATTTTACTCATAACATTTTCCACACGGTGGTTGATGAGGGCGCCTTGACATGCATGATGCCTTTGGCGTGTTGGAAGGCCATTGGCCAACCCATTTTGTCTCTGTCACCTACTCTTCTTACCTCTTTCAATAGTCGTTCATTCCAACCACATAGAATCATCCCCTCTTTCCCCGTGCAGTTAGGGGGGAAGGCCGTGTGCATCGAGGTTGAAGTGGTTGATGCATCTCTCGAATACAATGTATTGTTAGGAAGGATTTGGACCTATGTTATGCAAGCAGTGGTAGCGACAGTTTTCTGGGTCTTGTTGTTCCCACACCAGGGTCGAATCGTTTCCATTGATCATTTATCCTTTTCCCGCCTTGACCCTTCATCGGGGGTATCCACGATCCTGATGATTGATAACCCTCATCCCGACATCGTCAATGTAGGGGTTGGTTTATGCCCACCTTTGATGGGTGCTTTTGATTACCTGCCTCCGACCGACAATGTCCAGTACATATCGACTATCTCCGACCAACATAGGTCTGAAATCTTTCAAATATCGTCATTTCGCACGACTTACTTTAACGATCCATGGAATCTTCCTTCCCCATCAGCCATGATGGAAGGGACAGGGCACCATGGCATGGCCATGCCTTTGTCCATGACAGGAGTTGCGTACTCTATAGTCCAGTAAACTTTTGCCGACCCTAATATGATTCCCATAAAGGAGTTAGATCTAGTTCCCGAGTCTACATGGGCTCAAGGTTCCCTTGTCGATGTTGATTCTTTAGAATTATTCTTGCCCTCAGACGAGGTGATTATTGAGGCAATGACTAGTCCGAACAGACCCTGGGATGATCTTCATCACAGATCTTACTTCCTCCCAGAGTTAAGAATAATTGAAGCAGGTGAATTCACTTTGACTATGACTGGAGATGACGCTTGTCCTATCAATCCTTTGGCTACACACATTGTTTATGCTAAAGGAAATATGGCAACCATCACTCAAATGATACCTATTGATATCTCCAGAACCCCTGGCATCATGGAGAATATCTTCATCGGAGTAGATTTCTCCCCTGAAGAGATTTGAATATACAAGGATTTATTTAAAGAATTATGCGACATGTTTTCCTGGTCTTACGAGGAAATGTGGGGCATAGATCCAAGAATCGTTGAAGACGAAATAACGACATATCCTAACGCTAAGTCGGTCTGGTAGAAGCTTTGTCCGGTCAATCCTAGGAAGGCAGCAACTATTAAGGCTGAAGTAGAGAAACTTCTCAAAGCTGGCTTCATCTACCCCATCCAATTGACTCAATGGGTGTCAAATCCCGTTCCAGTCGACAAAAAACAAAGTACAATTCATGTATGTACGGACTTCCATGATTTTAACAAAGCCTGTCCAAAGGATAATTTCCCTACGCCATTTATTGACCAGATAGTCGATGAATGCGCATGTTGCGAGGCCTTTTCTTTCATCGATGGATTTTTTGGATACAATCAGATACATATCAAACCCGAAGACCAACACAAAACCGCTTTCATTTGTTCGTGGGGTACATTCGCTTATCGAAAGATGCCTTTTGGTCTGAAAAATGCTTGAGCTACTTTTCAGCGTGCCATGTCTTTTTCTTTCCACGATCTCAAACACATAGTCGAGGCTTATCTTGATGATTTAGCATCACGATCTCGTAAGATATTTGATCATCCTGCACACCTTTGAGTGATGTCACTACTACCGGATCCGCTTGAATCCAAACAAGTGTAGTTTTTGTGTGACGTCAGGTCGTCTGCTAGGTTTCATAGTTTTAACAACAGGGATCATGGTCGATCCTATAAATTTTGAGGCGATAGTTCAGTTGCCTCCCTCATACACAATCCCTCAGCTTCAGAGTTTACAGGGAAAAGTGAACTTTTTACAGCGTTTCATCGCAAACTATGATGAGATCACAAAGGGTTTCATGTGTTTACTGAAGAAGGACATTCCTGTTCATTGGGATGAAGCTGCTCAATGCTCTTTCAAAGCGTTGAAATGCACCCTCATGTATGCCCCTCTACTTCAGCCACCCAATTATAATAAATATTTCTTATTGTACTTGGCCACTTCAGAGTCGACCATCGATATGGTCTTGGTTCAGAAGGATGATTTTCTCCAAGAATACGTGATTTATTACCTGAGCTGAGGCCTGGCTGGACTGGAACTCAATTATTCCCACGTTGAAAAACTTGCATTGGCAGCAGTTCATGCTGTCTAGCAGTTCTGTCATTACATTTTGTTCCGCACAACCATTGTCATTGCCGTTGTGAATTTGTTCCAATACGTGTTGACACGACGTGTAATCGGCAGAAAGATCAGTAGATGGATAGTTATCCTCTAGGAATTCGACTTAGATTTTGTTTCAACGAAATCCAAAAATTCATTGGTCTTCACGGAACTCATCTCGGAACTTCCGGTCGAATCAAGTGATGTTATACCCAAGGAGTCACCTATTGAAGGAGACACATTTTTTATCACGTCTTTGGACCCCTGGTATGGAGATATACTAGTCTATCTCCAGACTTTGAAGTGCCCCACCTCTGCTTCTCGTGATGAGCATCGTCGTATATGCCATCAGGCCAATAACTATCTCATACTCGAGGATACTTTTTATCGTCGAGGTGTAGATTGCATCCTTCGTTGATGTCTCACTCATGAAGAAGCGGAAATCTTTCTTAACAACTGCCACACCGGAGCATGTGGTGATCATTTTTCTAGGTTGGCAACAACCCAAAGGATTCTACGAGCCAGTTAATTTTGGCCGACATTAATCAAATATTGTGTTGAATGAGTCAAGAAGTGCCACCCGTGTCAGATCTTCTCTCGGAATATTAGGGCACACTCCGCTCCCATGGTTCCTATCATCACAGTTGGTCCCTTCACCAAGTGGGGGATTGATTACACTACATGCAACTCCCCTTCAGCAAGGGGGCACCATTATATCATCGTAGCAGTATACTACTTCATGAAGTGGGTCGAGGCTATGCCAACGTTTAAAGATGATGGTGAGACAACAAATATCTTTTTGTTCAACTAGATAATAGCATGGTTCGATGTCCCGAGAGAGATTGTCACTGCCCATGGCAGTCACTTTCAGAACAAAACGATGTCCGAGTTAACATCAAAGCTTGGGTTGAGGCAAGAACATTCATCACCCTACTACCCACAAGCGAATGGTCAAGTGGAAGCTGTGAATAAATCTCTTAAGACTATTCTCCATCGAACGATCAATTCGGCCAAGTCAAATTGGCATTTGATGTTGTAGTCGACATTATGGGCCTACCAAACGTCTGTTAAGTCTACAACCGGTTTCTCACCTTTTCAACTCGTTTACGGGTTGGAAGTAGTTTTTCCAATAGATTTCCAGATCCCGTCTCTAAAATTGGCAGTACAGTTATTGCCAGACACTTCACCGCTTGAAGAGCATTTACTATATATTGAGAAGCTCGATGATCAGCGTCGAGATGCAACCTTGGATAACGAGGCTCACAAACAAAAATTCAAGTGTTAGTATGATTGGTCCATCCGTCCTTAGATTTTCTCTGAAGGCGATCTTGTCCTATTCTATGACCAAGATAAGGACCCCTTGGGGGCAGGCAAGTTCAAACCCATGTGGTTCAGACCTTTCATCGTGAAGGAGGTACTAAAGAAGGGCGCTTATAGTTTGGTGGAATTTGAGGGAGATGCTTTGGAAAAGCCTAGAAATGCGCTTTACCTCAAGAAGTATTACTCATATGTGGGTCGCCTTGGGTGACTTCTTGTAACACATGTATAGTTCTTGTACTTTTGTCTCTTTTCATTTTTTTTCTTTTTGGTTTTATGGACGTGTCATTTTTGATGTCATATTTTTCATTGTGGCAGATGTCAAGTGAATCATAGGTGTTCGTTTGGTTTGCGGACGGCGCTAGCCGACACACTCGGAGGATTTCTTCCACAACTTGGGTGATTTTCACACCCCAGGGCCAGTTGCTATCTTCAGGAGGTATCTGTTTAGGTGACGCCACAAACAATGTTGTCGAATACAACGTAGTCTTAGAGTTGCTTCATGACACTTTGTCGCATGGTATTTCTCACCTCCGAGTCTACTTAGACGCTCAACTAGTTGTGTCCCAGTTACATGGGGTTTACCGCATTTACAATCCTACTCTACACCGATGGTTCCTTAGGGTACATCTCTTAGAATGAATCTTTCATTACATTATGTATATCCATGTTCCTAGGAGATTGAATCAAGTCACAGATACTCTAGCTAATCACGTATTAAATTGGCATATTGCACACATGTAAGAAAAAGTACACACATGCACATGTAAATAAATTTGTAAATAAAAATGTAATCCATAAGACGTAAAAAGATGTAAAATATCCATATATTATCAAAAAATATCAGAGTACATGGGTGGGCACAAGCGTCTCAAAAATATGTCCAGTAAGAGACACAGGGCTTATGCCCTCAAAAATATACAAAAGTTCTTTGGGCACGTAAGTAGTCCATCCTAGCTAAGGGCGGGGTCTGTTGGCCCCACCATAGTGAACAAAAACATTTTCCAAATGTTGGAAGAGCTGGACCCAGGTCCGTGGCACTCCAACTACATGAGGTTGCATCGATGGTGGCAGATCCTCGATCTCTGCCATTGGGACTGTGCGAGTGAGCACGGTAAGGTTCCGCTCCACCCGTCTCAAAACTCTCTCATCCTCTCTAACTGGAGGTCCCCCTGCTGTTGATGGGTCGTTGGCTGTAGTTGGTCCTACCTCTGGTCGAGGATGTCTCCTAGTCCTCGTAAAATATGCTAGGCACACTAGTCCCACATCTGCACATAACAAATACATAGTTGTGAGATACTCTGGTACACAT
>JASDQU010371451.1:88280-103794 GCA_032191745.1 Picea mariana | reverse complement strand
CGAGGTCCCCCTGCTGTTGATGGGTCGTTGGCTGTAGTTGGTCCTACCTCTGGTCGAGGATGTCTCCTAGTCCTCGTAAAATATGCTAGGCACACTAGTCCCACATCTGCACATAACAAATACATAGTTGTGAGATACTCTGGTACACATAAAAAAATGATATATATAAAAATAAATAAAAATTAAATAACTTTGAAAAAAAATCATACCTAGATCTCCTCTTTCCACTCTGGGAGGTACGGCCATGTCAGGATCCCTGGAGAAGTCGATCTCGACATAGGGGTAGTCCTCTATCGTCAGAATCTACCGAGACCACTAGTCGAAAAATTTGCCATTGAAGGCCTCAATGGTTCTCCCTCCCCCCTGTCGCGAAAACAACGTCGCCCATATGAATAAGGATGGGGACGAGGCCAAGTGCCCTCGTACTGTCTCTCAAGGACTGAGATTGGGTACCCTCTTAAAAAAGAAAGAGCATAAAACGGTTCCAAACCCGAAGTTTCTATGTTCCCGCACTCGACACTCTGTCAGTTGTCTCTTCATGCATGTTAGCATGGTTGTGGTCCAGTCGAAAATTTGTGCATTTAAGAACTAAACCGCACAATGCATGTGTGCTCGGGATGCCTGATGTAATGTCGCGAATCCAGTGATCCACCCAATGAGAAAAACTATCACTTTCAATGATAGTTTGGAAATCTTTTGGATCGACACCTGAGAACCCACTTTGTCTGTGCCCTCCTCGCAGTGTAGCCCGATCAACTCGGCTATGTTATGAGGCACCAGGGGAAAAGTATGAAGGTTGATTGGTTCCCCTCTCCTTGAGAGGACAGTCAGAAAATAAATTTCCTCAGTCTTCGGAGTCAATGACTGTCCCTCAAGCATGAATTCCTCCGCATCCGGGTACCAGTAATCTACTAAGGCGTTCAACAGCTTGGGTTGTGCCCTCATAAATGAACACTGGAATAATTTTAACAACCCACATTGTGCTAAGACGCCGATAGAAGCAGGGTCTTATGAGACCAAAAAATCAATATCCTCATGCTCCCTTTCTCTCTAATGAACATACATCCTGCAAATGACAAGTTCATGGAATATTAGATCTTGCATTTTTTTAATTTTTTCACATATTGGAGGGTGTACGTGGGTTGTAGTAGCCGCAGTTGTGTATGCACGCATGCAGCTTTTTGACTTCACGTGAGCATACGCATGCTGTCATAGGATAGACTGTGTACACGTAGGGCCGACTCTTTTAAAGGTCAGCGCCCCCCCCAAAAAAAAAAATTGCAAAAAGGAAGAATGGAAATGTAGGAGGGGCTAATTTGTACTTACTTGGTCCAAGCGGAAGTTCGTTTCATCCACCGAAACTCCCGGAATCAACTCTTTTGGAAAAGGGTTTTTTTTTTTACTTTTGGTCAATTCTCAATTCGCAATGGTGATAATGAGCTACCAAGCTTCTATTTATAGACTTTTTTGGCCCTTTTTGTCATTTTTTCTAGCTTGAAAATCATTTAGTATGGTTCATGAGTTTCTTATGGAATTTTACGACAAGTGTTACTTGGGTATTGGGAAACTTTTTGGAGAGTTGGGTCATTTTAAAGGTCCTTTGGTAAAAAAGTCATTTTTCCAACTCGTTGCATCTAAGTTAGGATTCCACCTCCAATTTCTGCATCTCGTTGTCTTTTGCACTTTACCATAGGATCGATCCAACCGAATTGCGACACAGAACCCTCACTCCTACTTTAGAAGTGTCATAATTTAGTGGTAGAGCCTACCTTCACATGGATGCCCTAGGTAGATCATGGTTGCATTTTTTGTGTCCATGTTGTCACTAATGATTATAGGCTCGAGAGTCCTTGATTAGTCTTGTATTGATTTCGAGTTTGAGCCTCACTTGCATCATTCATTATCACTTTTTAACTCACCGTCGGGACTCTCAAAACAACGGGTCTTCTTTTAAGCCATTTTCAGACCCTCTAAACATGAAAAGATTGTCGAGTGATCTTGTTTCCCTTCATGCTTGCTAAAATGAAATTTGAAGGCTCGTCTGTCTGGCAGTAGTTTACCCCTTTTTCAGTCTGGATGGTCAAAGGTACGAAGAAAGGTATACTCTGGGAGCTTTGGTTCTCTGGAAGAGTAATCTCAGGTATAGATTTAACCTTTTTTCGGGCCTGAGGGACTAAATTTATGGAAAAGGAACCCCCACAGAGTCCATAGTTAATCTCTTTTCAGACTCCCTAAAATTGAAAAGATGGTTGAGTGACCTTGTTCCTTCACACTCATTAAATTGGTCCAGAAGAACATCCCTTACGAAGTCCATAATTAAGCTCTTTTAAGAATCCTTAAATATGAAAAGATTGTTGAGTGATCTTGTCTTTGTCACACTCATTAAAATGATTTTGAATAGACATTTGTTCGGTGCTAGTTTACCCCTTTTTCGAACCAACTAGACTACCTTCGAAAAAGGTACCCCAGTGGAGTCTCCTTTTACGATTTTTTTAGACTCTCTAAAAATGAAAAACCACCGAGCCTACCTTATTTGGGCTCGTTAAAATTACATCGAAGGATGTTATCATTCTGTCTTATTAATCACATTTGCATTCCTGCGTCTTTGGCCTAATGCCGACTCCATGTTGCTCTCAACTGAACCATCTGAAGCATGCCTTAAACACAAGCCTTGTAGCACTTTGCCTTTGCGTCTTGACACCTTGACCCATGGAGGAATTTTCCCAAGTGTCCTTTTCCTACACATGTCTCCTTGCTCTAAGCATCAGTGTGTTCCTTGCAATTGAAACTAGTATGTTTGCGACATGTGTTCCTCCTTTGTAACATAGCATTCTTTTATTCTTTTTCAAAACCTCCCAAAGTTATTGAAAAAGACAAAAAAAATCAAATATACCCCAAAAAGAGGAAGGGAAAAGTATTTTCTTTTTATTGATAGCATAATGAGTCGCCCTTGGACAAAGCACATCCTTCTGTTTGTTCGTCAATATCTAGGATTCAATATGACCTTAGGAAGTTGTTCTCACTACATAGAGTTGTGTCCTCCACCGTTTGGTTATCCTTCCAAACATTTGGAGAGTTCGTGTTGCCTCCTGCATCGTGAACTTATGTCAATGCCATGCTGCTTGAGTCTCATCTTTTTTCGTGCTTTCATCCAAGGGAAGTCTTACTAAACTTGAGTCGACCCTTCTGCAGTTTGTCTCTTGTCCTCATTCCCGGCCACCCCAAAATACCAATCAATTCCTTGTTCAAAATCAATGAAGTTCTCTACACTCATCGCCAAGATCCTCTTGTATGTTCCCGATGAGCTGTCAAAGACCTCTGGGTAGTGAAGTTATACACTGATATTACACTCCTACCTGATTTTTGAAGATTTTGTAGTTGTTGCTTGAGCTTTGAAGACCTCATCTCCAGCCATCAGGCATCATTGGATTTTTGAAGATGGATACTATACATGTATATATTTTTATTTTCAGATGTAGATCCACAATGTATTTCTCGCGGATACACTTTATATAGTTATATGACATGGATCTGCAGTGTATTTTATTGGAAGCCATGATTTTATTTCATCCTGAGCATGGGCATGCCCACCTCGGTGAGACAAATTGTTATTTTTTGCAGATGGTACCTCTTAAACTCTGGTTCTTGGGCTCACTCGATTCATACATCGGTGAATATTTTTAATGTTTTTCGGCCATCAAATGCTTTTTTGAACTCACACATTAGGGGGTATCTGTTATAACCCTAAATTTCACTAGACATGCTTACCTGGCATCAGGCCATCTAACTTGCTATCTTTGTCAAGCCATCATTGAACAAACTCTTCTTAAAACCATTGTTTTGAAGGTGTATGCGCCCTACACCACTACTGCCCATGTGCACACGCCTACTGACCCACTACAACCCTCATACACTCACAAAATATTGAAAAAATGGAAAATTTCATAGGATACTAGTTTCTGAGCCGTTACTTAACCGTTTGAATGCCCATAGCCAGTCACCCCAACCGTTACTATCTATTTTGGCCTATAAAAGAAGGGGTTGGGGTCCCATTGCAAAGGAGAAGCATGAGAGCATAGAAACTCTGTTCATTTCCGTATTCCCCCTTTTCCCCAATATTCGGCAACCACATTGTGAGTTTGAGCCAGAATTCCCTTTTCCTCCATTGCAAGCCCTTGCCATTTCCCTAAGAGAACTGAAGAGGAGAAGGAGACGTGGAAGCAGTTGGTGCATTGTGAAGAGGAGCCTAGGACCGAGTTCGAGGAGTAGTGTCGGTCTCATATTGCAAGTGACCTTTTGTGAGATTAATATAAAGAAGTACTTTTTCCGTCTCGCCAAATGATGTCTTAAATTTCAATTATTTGTTTACATTTATTGTTTATGATGTCTAACCCACTAATCCATATGTAGAATGCCTGCTTGTAGTTTCTTGTTTTTCTTTTGGTGAATGCAAGTCAGCCTTGGGAGGAGACTTGCAGTCAGGAAACAACCAAGCGCAAAGTGATCGACACCAGACGCAGAGTTTAAGGTATGCCTACCAGATCCCTATACCTTGTCTTTTATGTATGATTGTGGGGTAATGTCGGGATAGTTGATAAAAAGTAGGATACTTTAGATGGTTAGCTCTACCTACATTTTAGAATCCTGGTGTAGTCCGTAGAGGGTTTTTCCCGCTATAGCAATTGGGCATTGTAAATATTGATGTAATTAGTAGTAGAAATTATGGGGGAGTGTTGGAAAATTTAATTTCTACCTACTGCATTAAGAAAAAACCTTCCACTCAACCACCGGCTACTTTTCCTCCATTGCCATATCCCACCAAAACTCTAGTCGCTTCATGAATGTTTTGGATCTTCGGGATCCTTCTAAAGACCTCTATAAAAAGAGGCGATTGTAATCGTTTATGCAGGCATTTGGCAATATCAATTTGTTGTTTGATTGAGTTTAAGATTTGTGTTCGTTCCTCTTCCCAATTCAATAACACCAATGTATGGAGGGGTAATGGAACCTAGAAGTTGCATGCATATGACCTTAATAGCTTTCATGTCCAGTTATATAGCTGGCGCAGAGGAAATTCTATTGTGGGGGTGAGGGAGAACCCTGGTATTTAGGGATGACAATTTAGCGTTGACACAATATAGGATCAAAGACCAAGGGACAACTAGAATCTGGATGCCAATGAAGTCAAATCTGATCTAGAAAGAACACTTGAAGCAACATTCGAACAAACATGCAATTTGTTTTCATCACCACATTTAGTGTTTAACTTTCAAATCAATTCCATGGTCCACCCGTCAAATTTGACGTTTGTAATCAAATTGGTAAACGTATTAATCAATCAATACAACAATGGGGTGGTTAACAATGGGGTTTTTAATCCATTGACCTATTTTATTAAGTATGAGGGTGAGTACAAGAAGTTGCTTCCTTAAATTGTTGCAAGAGGAATGTGTACCACCCTATTTGAATTGTTTCCACCCTTGCCAAGCCTCCATGTTGAATTTCAAGTACTATGTTATAAACTATCTTACACATATGTTGGAGCAACAATACCTCAAGCATTAGATGAGTAGGTTGTGCAAGGTGGACAACAAGGTTCACAAACCCAATCACTAGTAAAAAATACTCCAACAAGAATTCCAAGAAATTATGTTCAAGGTGAGTCATCTAGTCCAATAACCTAGTCTATTATTTTCCTAAGGTCTAGAAAGACTAGAACTTTGAGAGAAATTTATGAAGATCTATATGTGCATTCAAATTTTGCGTTGTTTACTTGTCAACCCACATATTTTGAAGAAGCAATTAAAGAAGAAAATCGGGTCAAAGTAATGGACTGAGAAATTTATTCCGTAGAGAAGAATCATACATGGGATATAGTAGATTTACTAGAAGGGAAAAATTGCATTGGTGTAAAATGGATTTACAAAACCAAGTTTAATGAGAAAGGAGAAGTTGAAAAGTACAAGGCCAGATTGGTAGATTTTTTTTTTGCACAACTTGGAATTGATGATGGTGAGACCTTTGCACATCTTGCAAGGTTATATACAATTATAGCTGTCATAACCAGAACAACTCAAAAGAGGTGGAAAGTTTATTAAATGGATGTAAAGTTGACATTCTTAAATGGTATTTTAGAAGAACAAGTCTAAGTAGAGAAGCCACCAAAATATCTGATAAAAAGACATGAAGATAAAGTGTACTTATTGAAGAAATCTCTCTATGGTCTTAAGCAAGCTCCTAGAGCTTGGTATAGCGGGATTTATTCATATGTAATCAATAATGCATTCAATAGAGGAAACAATGAACCCATATTATATAGATAGGTGAATAAACAAGGTCAAATCTTGATTGTTTGTTTATATGTTGATGATACGATCTTCACAAGAAACATATTAGTAAACAAGATTAAATCAACCATGAAACAAGAATTTGAAATGATTGATTTGGGGTTAATCATATATTTCCTTAATATTGAAGTCCTTTTGTGTTTCAAGCAAGGTGGATGTGTTAAAGAGGTTCATGATGATGAATTGTAAACCAACACCAACTCCAATTGCAATAGGGACAACGCTTGACAATTATGATATAACATCCAATGTAGATCCAACTTTATTGAAGAGATTGGTTGGCACCCTCATGTACCACTAGGTCAAACATTATGTATGTTGTGAGTTTGATTTTCACACAAAGTCTTCAAAAGATTCACATTTACAAGTTGGTAAAAGAATTTTGAAATATATTGCTAGATGGTATATTACATTCCAACACTAGTAATGATTTCTTTATTAGATATATTGATAGTGATTTTGCAGGTAGTATTGATGATAGGAAGAGTACCTCAAGATATCACTTTCATCTTGGTTCAGGTATGATTTTATGAGAATCCAAGAAGCAGTCCATCGTGGCAGTTGAAGTTGAGTATGTAGCAACAACAATAGTATTTTTGCAAGTAGTTTAGTTATGTAGACCATTGGGTGATCTTCAACAAGAAAAAGAAAGACCAACTCCAATGTAAAATGTACTATGCCAATAGCTTTGTTAAAAAACCATGTCTTTATTAAAAAAGTAAGCATATTGATATTACATATTATTTTATTAAAAAACTTGTAAACAATGGAAAAATCTACTTAGAATCTTGTAAATCAATAGACCTATTAACTAACATATTTACAAAGATATTGGAAAAATTTGTGTTGAGTTTCCTACTACAAGAATCCAATGTTGATTAAATCTAAATTTTTGTAACAAAGTCTAAAAGAGATCTCTTATTAGTAAACCTACTTTTAGATAGTTTTTTTTAATCTTTCTTATATGTATTTATATGTGTATTTATATCTTCTTTTTGAATCAATGCATCCATGAATGTCGTTGAGATTTATTAGTTATAGCTAATCTTATAATTTATTTATATGTATAAAGTTGTAGGTATAGGTAATTCGCCCCTCTAGGATTTATTTTTTTAACTCATGTGGAATACTCTCACAAACTTATTCAAAACTAATGAATATAAAAAACAATGGCATCAGTCCATTTAGAATTTGATATTTCTTTTACTCATGTGAAAGTCTCTCACAAGCTTATTTAGAACTAATGAATATTAAAAAAATGGCATCACTCCATTTAGATTTTGATTTATTTTTTATTGGATTAGAGATTGTGACATCTCGATTCATTAGGATTTATTTCTTTAATCATCTGAAGTCCGTGACAACTTTATTCAAAACAAATGAATATAAAAATCAATGGCATCACTCCATTTAGAATTTGATTTCATTTAGAATTTCATTTATTTTTTATTAGATTAGAGATTGTGACAACCTGAGTCGTTATGATTTATTTCTTATACTCACCTCAAGTTTATGATATAACCCTATCCAAAACTAGTGAATGTCAAAACCAATGACATATCACTCAATTTAGAATTTGATTTATTTTTTACTAGGATTTATTTATTTTACTCACCTCGAGTCTGTAACAACTTTATCCAAAACTCGTGAATATCAAAATCAATGGCAATCACTCAAGTTGGAATTTAATTTATATCTTATCGGATTAGAGATCGTGACAACCTAAGTCATTAGGAGCTGAAGTTTGAGATCATGAATCTANAAAAAAAAAAAAAAAAAACCAAGAGTTTGTGCAATAAGCAGAGTAAAGAAAACATAGTACAAAACAAAGTATTCAAGTCTGTTGTATATGGAGTAAAAAAACATATTTATATTGAAAACATTTGTCAGTTACATCCAATGTTGTTTTACTTCAATTCTTCTTCTTCTCTATTGAAACATACTTTCTACTATCTTTTGTTATCTAAAATGAACATACCTTCACTACTTATAAAATATAGAACTGCAAAATATCCTACCCACTACAACCACATGCATTTCAAATTTTGGTGACTCGCTAAAATGTATTTAAGAGGATCAGCAGTTGTCCTGGTTGAAAGTCAAAATAGGCTGCAAGGCATTTATCTCAAACTACAGGGCATTTATATCAAATTGTAGATCAAACTTATCTTCAACACCCCCCCTTAATATTGACTTCCCTAAACTAGTAATATCCCCATGAGGGATCGCTACAAATAAGTGTTTGTTGAGGTCAATGATTCCCATATCTTCTCTTAGTTTCTCAAAATTCTCCTTTGGAAATGTTTTTGTGAATATGTCTGCAAGTTGCTCCTCTGACTTGCAAAATTCCAAATTTATTTTTCTAGTCTCAACCAATTCTCTTATGAAATGATACCTTATGGCTATGTGTTTGTTGCGTCTATGAAACACTGGATTCTTTGATAGAGCTATAGAGGATTGGTTATCATAGAAGATTGGTGTTCCCTCTTGTTTCTCCTGATTTAGATCTGATAGTATCATTCTTAACCATACAACTTGACAAGATGATGCATTTGCTGCCACATACTCTCATTTTATTGTGGAAAGTGACACAATGGGTTGTTTCTTTGATGTCCATGAAATAGCTCCTAACCCAATTTGGAACACATATCTTAACATAAATAACTCATAACCCAATCACTGTCATGTACCCAACTAACTGAAAGTTATTTTCTTCAATATATAAAATTTCATGTATTTTGGTGCCATTCACATATCTTAAAATTATTTTTCCTGCTTGCAAGTGTGTTTCCTTTGGAGTTTCCATAAACCTAGAGATTAGACTAATTGCATACATGATATCAGATCTTGGTGTTGTTAGATACATAAGACTTCCAACCATACTTTTATCAAATGTTCGATCCACATTGTTACTGTGATCATCTTTGCTTAGCTTCAAACCTATTGTTGCCAGTGTTGGTGCTGGCTTTCTATTCAACATCCTAAATCTCTTCAAGATATCCCCTGCATACTTGGTTTGAGATATGAAGATACCTTCATTTGTTTGTTTAACCTCAATACCAAGAAAGTATCTCAATAACCCCATATATGTCATTTCAATTTATTTCTTCATTGCTATTTTGAATTCTTCTATGGAGAAATTGATATTTCCTGTAAAAATCAGATCATCTACATATAAGCAAATAATTAGAATTTCACCTTGATTGTTGATTTTGATGTAAAGTGTTGGCTCACTGCTCCTTTTATTAAAACCATTTCTCAACAAGTATGAGTCAATGCGGCTATACCAAGCCCTGGGTGCTTGCTTGAGTCCATACAATGCTTTCTTCAACCTATACACTTTCTTCTCAAGTCCGGGAGTTTCAAAACCAGGGGGTTGTTGAACATATACTTCTTCTTTTAACACTCCATTGAGAAATGTTGATTTTAAGTCCATCTGATGGACTTTCCAGTTGCATTGAGATACTATTGTGAAGACAACTCGTATTGATTCCATCTTTGCTACAAGAGAAAACATTTCATTATAATCCCTTCCATGTTGTTGTTTATACCCTTTGACCACAAGTTGTGCTTTGTGTTTTTCAATTCTTCCTTCTACATCATTCTTGGTTTTATAAACCCACTTGACACCAATAACTTATTTTTATTCTACAAGGTTTACTAGCTCCCATGTCTCATTTTTCTCAATTGCTTGCATTTCTTCATCCATGGAATCACACCATTTTCTTTCTTTTGCCACATCTTAAAAAAAAATATGATCAAATTCAAAAAAGAAAGAAAAATTCACCAATTCATTATCATCATATTCATCCCTGAATGTCTCATATATCTCCCTCAAGCTTCTTGTTTTTCTTGAGCTATCGTTGCCATGATACCTTGAATATGATGGATTGGTTCTTCCTTTTGTGTTAGGAGTTCCCATTGGATGAGTTGCCTGGGGGGAAACTTGGGAATTTGTTGATCGAGGTGTCACTTGGGTGATACCTTGTGTTCCATTTGATAATTCCATAGGAGGTATTGCTTCCCCAACATCTTGTGTTGTTCCTTGCTGATCATTCCATGCTTAATATTCAAGAAAGATCACATCTTTGTTGATTGTTAAGTCCTTTGTTTTGCTATTGTATAGTTTGTATGCCTTTGATTGTTCACAATAAAAACTGATTTTTCTCATTTATCATCCCATTTTTGTCTTATTTATTTGGGTATATGTGCAAATGCCATACAACCAAAAACTCTCAAGTGTTCAACACTAGGCTTTTTCTTGCTCCATGCCTCTTCTGGAATCATGTTACAAACATTTTTTGTGGGAAATCTATTCAACAGATAAATCGCAGTTGTTACTGCTTCACCCCATAATTCATTTGACAATCCTTTAGCCTTTAACATGCTCCTAATCATTTCCTGGATGGTTCTATTTTTCCTTTCTTCCACGCCATTCTGTTGTGGTGTATACTTTGTTGTAAATTGCTTCTTGATTCCATGTTCTTTGCAAAATTTTAGAAATTCATTTCATATGTATTCTTCTACTATGTTAGTCCTTAGGACCTTTATGTAGTGTCCACATTGTTTCTCAACTAGGGCCTTGAATTACTTGAAGATATCAAAAGCCTCAGATTTATACTCTAAAAAATAGACCCATGTTTTTCTGCTGAAATCATCTATGAATGTTATAAAATATTGACTTTTTCCAAGAGAGGGGGTTTGCATAGGACCACACAAATCTGAATGAATCAATTCAAGTGGAGCTCTTTCTCTCCACGATTTACCAGAGGGAAAAACATTTCTACGTTGTTTTCCCAAAATGCATCCCTCACATATTTTAGTAGGTTGTTCAATCAAAGGTAGTCCTCTTACCATTTGCTTCTTATACAACAAATTCAGTCCACTGTAAATCAAGTGACCATATCTTAGATGCAAAAACCTAGATTGGTCTATTGTATCAACTTTGAATGCAACTTAAAATTCATTCTTCATGGTTAATGGAAACATTCTTGTCTTTGTCATCTTAATTGTTGTAATTTGACTATCACTACTATTTCTATAAAAAATAATGCATTCTCCATTCTCAAACATAACCTTATATCCCTTTTGAACTAACTGTTCAACACTAATGAGATTGTGTTTTAAACCGGGGACATAGTATACATCTTGGATTTGTTTAATTTCACCTTGCTTGGTGCAAATGGAGATGCATCATTTACCCATGAATGACACTTTGTTTTTCTTTCCCATTCACACCTCATATTTCACATATTCATTAATACTAGAAAACATTTCTTTGTTTCCACTCGTGTGGTTGCTAAAACCAGTATCTAAGTACCAAACATCATTATTACTTTCTTCTTCTACATTGCAAATGATGAACACATTTTCTTTCTTTTCACTTTTAGTTTCTTCCCTCTTAATGAAATTTGCATTTTGTTGATACATATCATATTGTTTTTTTCTACATTCAGATGCATAATGTCCAATCTTTTTACAGTAATGGCACTGGACATTTGATTTGTCATACCTTTGTGAAAATATTCCACGTGAATTGTTGTTGCTTCTTCCTCTTCCACGTGTTTATGAAGAATTTATTTTTCCTTTTTCATGGCTATTGTTGAAGCTTCCACTTCCACCGCCTCTAGCAACACCTCTATTGTTGGATGATCTGCCTCTTCCTCTAACTGAAACTTGAGATCTAAATTCTTGCTCAGAAGATACGGTAGCTGATCTATTTAGTCTTTGTTCATGGATTTGCAAGGAATCCATAAGTTTATCAAGGCACATTTGAGTTATGTCCTTTGACTCTTCTATTGCTACAACAATAGGATCAAATATGGGGGGAAGACTTCTCAAGGTTTTTTCTATGATTCTTTGATAACATAGTTACCAACTTAACGAAAACTCTACAGAGTTCTCATTTTTGGGGGGGTCAAGTTTTTTATCTTGTTTTTAAAAATGGTGCTACCGGTAGCACCCCCCTCCCTTTTTAGGTGGTTTTTTGATATTTTAAATTTTCTAATACATAAGGTTTCCACTTTTTTGTTTTTAAATGCTTGTATTTTCATTTATTTTGAAACTGTTCAAAAAAAAATTATTTTTTTCTCAACAATGTATTTGTATCTATTTTCAAACTTTTTTATTTTTTTTTATTTTTTATTTTTATTTTTATTCAATGGTGTTTTTAATCATATTTCCATGCTCCATACATTATTAAAAATATTGTACACCATTTTTTTTTTAAATTAAGATTTTTCATATAATTATGTGTCCCTAATTAAGTTATGATTCCATACTTTTTAAATATAATGGAAAATATCATTTTTAACACATTGTTTTACCTTTTTTTTTTTTTAAATAAAAAAGGACCCTTCCTATTAATACTTGACTGTAAAAAGGAGATACATGCCAGATGGGGGCCAGGTGTCCTGCCTGTAAAGGAAACCAGGACACCTGGCAATGTCACTGTAACAAGTCACAAAACCATAACAAGTCTCAAAACCATAGTGCCACCCTGCCCGTAGGAAACCAGGGGGCGAAGTTTTAACCCACAGTAGTCTGCTAATGCAGTGATTAATACTATGTCTACTAACAGCTAGAGGACTTCTGACCTGAGAAAACATAACAGTGAATTTTAAGAAAAACCTGCGAAGCGGGAGACCTGTTATCCAGAGCTTCCCTCGTCTGCCTGCGCGTTTGGAGCTCGAGTCGGAATGGCGAATGGGTGAGCACATGTAGGACACCTGTTTTTGGGCGAGGCACAGGAGTGGGCTGAGAGCAGCAAATCCAGTCGCTGGTTGGTGCAGACTACGCGGAAGTTTAAATCTTCGACGAGGCTTCGGAGACCGAAGATGAGGGGCTGGTGCTCCAGAGGCAGAGGAGCGTCGACAGGACATTGACTCTCCTCGCGCTGTACCGGCTCAACTTCCGCTTCCCGTTCCTCCTCGATGATGCAAGGCGCAGGGCCAGGGTCATTCTCCATCGCTTGTTCAGAAGCGGTGCTGCTTGGCGGTGCAATGCGAAAAACTCGGGCAAGGGGATCCCAATCATCGGGGTAAGTGACCAGTCGCTGGTTCGAGGCATCCAGCGGGAGGTGGGTGCTTGGTTCTTCTTCAATTACTATGCCAGGGGGCGAGTTTGCTGCTCGGGATGCCTGTCGACGTCGTCGTTTGGCAAGAGACAGTGCCCGCTGAAAATCCCTGTGGCGTTTCCTGCGGGAGGCAGCTGCATACCATCGCGCTCCTCTACGAGGCGTCCCTCTCAGGCGCGTCATGGCTGGAACGGAGAGGAGGATCGATGAATCGCTCGGCGCAGGAGGCTGGTCGAGGAAAATGGAGCCCGCGGTGGGGTTGATAAGCCCAAAAAGGATCATTAACGCCATTAAATTGCAGAGATTAGTGCGCTGACGGGTCGAGTCGCGGGCGCTCGTGCTGAGGAGCTCCATGCTACGGAGATGACTGAGGGTGACGCTCATCATAAACCTCTGCGTGTGTGGGGAGGACGGTAAATAAAGGCCTCCCGCCTCCCCCCGTCACCTTCTCATGCCACGTCGCGTCCCCTGCCTGTCCGCGTGTCACCCCATCCGGGGACACATTGTTTTACCTTTACTTCAATACATAGAAAATAATTGTAGTTAAATAACACTATTTTTAAATATTTACTAAAAAGATATAATTCAATTTTTTAAGATCAATTAAAAACTAAAAAAATAAGAAAACAAAAAAAATTAAAATTCAAAAAAAAAAAAAAAAAAATTTACATTTAAAAAAACCATTGAATTAAAACTTTAAAAACTAAAGAGAAAAAAAATTATGTTTTGTTTTTATTATTTTATTGAATTTTGTTTTTGTTTTGAGTTTTTTTATTCTATTTATTAATTTTTTTTTTTATAAGTTTGAAGGCATTTTTTTTTTGACAAAAAAAACTTATTTCTGTCTTAAATTATTGTTTTCTCAACAAATTTTAAATTTTTTTCATTTTCACTTTTCTCTTTATTTATTTTTTAATGTAAATTTAAGAAAAAAAAAAGTAAGTAAATAAATTTTCAAGTGATCACGTAGGATCAAATTTTGGGTTTTCTATTTGTGTAGGGATTTGTTGTCAATGCCACATTTTGAATTGGGTCGTAATTAGTTATAATTTTAACGTTTATAAAAAACATGTTCTTTAGGTAGCATCACGTTTTTATTTAGGTGTTGATTTTAAGTTTTTTCTAAGCAACTATTTTATGTTTTAAGGCCATGCTTGAAAAAAGTTGTAATTTTGACATGCTTAGAAAAATTTGGGGGTTGATTTTAGAGTTTTTTTGAGGAACCATTTTAACCTTTAAGCCCATGCTTGAAAAAAGTTGTAATTTTCACTCGTTTACAAAAAATGGTGCTACCGATAGCACCACTTTTTGATTGGGGGGTTTCATTTAAAGTTTGTTTGAGAAACCATTTGATCATTTAAGCCCATGCATGAAAAAAGTTGTAATTTTGACCTGGTTACAAAAAATGGTGCTACCTGTAGCACCACTTTTTGATTTGGGGGTTGTTTTTCATGTTTTTTATGCAAAAATATGGGTTTTAAGGGCTAGAGTTCTCAATTTGAGGTCACAGTTCTCATTAATTTGGTAACTATGTTTGATCCTCAAGAGTGTCTCCATTAGTTCTAATTTGATTAACCAAGCTCATAGTACGAGTAAAGAAATCATTCACTGACTCAGACTCCTTCATTTGCAAATTCTCAATATCTCTTCTTAACAATTCTAACTTGACAAGCTTTACCTTACTCCTGCCTTGGTATACATTTTGCAAAGTCTCCCATGCTTGCTTGGATTTTGTAGTTGTTGCTATCCTTGGAAAAATGGAGTCTCCATATCTTTCTATATAAAGTAAAGAACCTTGGCATCATTTTTCTTGTTCTTCTTCAGTGTGTTCCTCTTAGATTGAGTGAGTGCATTGAATGCAACCTGGTCTGCGGGCTTAGGGAAGCCATTTTCAACTAGCTCCCACAACTCAACTCTTGAGAGCAGAAAATGGTCTTATTTTGATGAATAAAACATCATAATTTTTCCCATCAAATTGTTGTACTTGCTGCCACATGCTGTTGTTTCTAGCCATTTTAAAGAACTACAATATAAACACAAAACACCTCATATAACCTACTCCGATACCAATATGTAGAAAAAAAAAAAAAAC
>JASDQU010371451.1:34581-52185 GCA_032191745.1 Picea mariana | reverse complement strand
AGTGTGGTATGTATTTTTGCATGGTTTTAGAGACAAAGTAAAAAATCAATACCCACAATACGAATAACATACTTGGTGGTATATGAATAATTCCCTTTAACTCTATGCTTGTATGGATGGTAAGAATCTCCAAACTATAGACATTGTTATCCCCTATCCTATGGATAACTAAGGATATCATGTCTCGAGGCCCACAGGTCCTAGACATGGAGTGTCGAGAGCTGGATGACCTGAGCATGGCCCTGGAGGGCCCCTCTTTTCTTCAATCCAGCCCATGTATCAACAACAACAATATCAATCCCATCAACCTGGTCATGAAGTAGCAGTAAGTCTTTCTCCATGAGGTAATGAGTTCGGGTATCATGGTAGGCGTCACTCTGATTATTGAAGAACCTGAATATGTTGCACTGAATTCTCCTTCATTTCATATCGTTTGCTTGGAAATTATTCTCTTTAAATTGTTCATAACTAGAAGGGTGACATGAATCCATAGTAAGTTGATCTCCCTTTAGGATGGGTTGGCACTGATTGGGTCTATAAAAGGTCTTCGTCCATTTTCTCCATACTTACCACTTTCCATCCTTACTCCTCTCATGTTCTCCTACCTTTGTTCAGGCATTGGGTTTTCCAGGATAGGAAGGGTTGTACCTTGCTTTGTGGGAATAAGGGGATAAAGGCCCAGGGGGTAAAAGTAGCTGGCAAGAGTTAAAAGCCAAAATAAATTTTTTGAGATGCTTCTCCTAGGGATTCTCAAGAAAGCAGTAAAAGTCTTATCAGTAAGAAAAGGGAACCTATAAGATAATATCCCTCAAGGTATTAGTTGGTGGAAGGTAAGTATCATCATGAGCCAACCTACTATGACCATGGGCATGTAGTGGTATGACACTACCATCTATTTGGTCAACAAACCAGGGTAGTGGATCTTGGTGGCATAGCCAAGAGAAAGGGGGTCTCATCATGAGCTAGCCTTCTCATCTTCGTGAAATGCTTGTGGGTAACGTTGTCACTTCTGGTCACCAAGCTAGGACAATGTCCCCTAGCTCTTCCCTTGAAGAATAAAAGAAAAATATCAAAAACAATAAAGATAAAAGGAATTGCATGGGATAGGAAACAATGTCATCCATGACAAGGTGCAACTTTCCCTCTACAAAGGCACCCACAGGTAATATTTTCATTTTCATGTTATCACTGCACCCCATGACCAAACACTTCCCCCATGCCACTTCACACACACTTACATGACCTAGATTGATTATCACCTGGGAAACACCCCAAACTTAAGGATGATTAGCCAAATAGGATATCCTGAGACCTTCTCCAAACCTAACTTGTTAAACTACATAATGTCTTTGAGAATTTGTATGGGTAAAGGGGGGTTTGATGCACATGTTTGGGTAGTTTGATTATTAGATGTGATTGGCATTGCCATGATCCATGTGACTTATGAACCCCTAGAGGGCGTACTTGTTGTTTCTATAGGGCCTTGCCCGTTGGACAGGTACATATGGGGGAATGATTAGATCGAACCTCCATTGGGATGAAAGCCCATAGATGGATGTTATGACCCCAACCAGGGGTATATAAACACTAGAGACTTGCACTGGGAAGAAAGAAGAATATTTCCCTCAAGACACTCTGGCAGAACTAGACCCAGGGGGATCTTTATCTTCCACCTAGACGTTGACCCTTGATATCCCATGACATCATCATTATGACCCTGGACATCATCCAAAGCTAGGGTTTTCATTTATGAGGGTTTTTGGCCCTTGGCTAGGTAAGGAAGTGAAGATCAAGGAAGAAGAAGTGAAATGCGAACTTCACGGAAGGAACAATAATTGATACTGGGTCGAAGTGAGAAAAAGAGCAGAAAAGATGGAGTGAAGCCCAAGAAAGAAATTCGTTGGATGAGCAGATCAAGGATGACAAGTCAACAAGGAAGAAGGATTGTGGACAACTCAGCAAGAAGAAAAATCCACCATTGGATGCTTTGGAGCACTACGCGAGAAGAAAGGAAAGACAGGCTGGCAAAGCCCTGGAAATATGGGTCAAGTTGACCTAGGGTTTTGGTATCTAGGGTTTTCGAAACCTAGGTTTCGACCTAAGGTTGTCGATGAGATATTGTAATGTATAAATAGAGGTCAAGAGGACCTGGGTCGGGTTGGTGTCAAGATAGGTTGTCATTGTTGATGTGAGTGATTATTGTATTAAGAGAGAGAAGTGTTAAGTGGGGAAGCCTTCTGGTATTGTAAGATCTTTAGCTAGGTGCGAAGATCAACCCTATAGCTAGGTGAGTAAGGAGGGAAGAGAAAGAGAGGAGAAGAAAGAATATCTGCTAGCTAAGAGCACAGACAAGAAATGTATGCTTTACCTCAATATAATATAGCACAGTTCTGTGGACGTATCCCTAGAGAGAGGGTGAACCACGTATATTTTGTATTGTGTATGATTGCTATTTTGTATTTGTCATTCATATACTATTATTGCATTTCTAAGGTAGATCTGATAGATGCATGGAGTAGATCAAGCTGATAAGTGATATATCAATGTTGTTTTGTTCCTGTGTTAGATCCACTTGATATTCCCCTTGGTTGTAGACATCTTTGTCCTGGAACCCCCTCATAACTGCTTCAGGTGAGACTTCATTTGCTTCGTAGGTGTTGCCCAAAGGGCCTGTAGTTAGGGATTTGTTGGTGCACTCTTGAGCATTGAACCCTAGGTTTTCCCCTGTGCCAACAAATGGTTCTGTTGCTGGGACCGAATTCCTTTTAAGGGAATGTCAAGGTGGTTTCTATTGAAGATAGAGATTCAAAAGTGGATAGAGGATCAAGATAAGGACTTCGCTGAAGCCCAAAATAAGAACCCTAATCTTAGCACTGAGGATTGGCTAGAAATATATATCTTCACTGATATACACGAGATATTATTTGGAGGGATCCATCAGGAGATATATGAGTGGCTAGATAGATTAGTCGATACCCAGTTCGAGATCTGATCCAGGCTTCCTGTGGTTTGGACGTCGGAGTTGATCAAGAAGGTCAAGAAAGTTGATAACATTGTATCACGAGAAGTAGATCATTGGTTCGATAGTACCATTGGAGGGTACATCACAGAGTTTGTTGTTGATAGAGTAGAATCATATAGCCAAGCCGAGAGATACTTCTTTAAGGAACCCAGAGGGAAATTTTTACAATTCTTGAAGCTGAGACTCAAGATGTTGTTGCATGAGAAGAACATCTTGAAGATACAATAGATTGGTTTGATCTAGAAAGGCTAATGTTCGAAAATTTGGATAGCGACAGCGACACAGAAGCTGGACATACGCGCAGTGTGAGAGTGTTCTGAGAGGTCCACCTTGCAAACTTGTTTAAGCAAAACTACGAGGAGGAGGGTTTCTACAATGGATAAGAAGAAGATTTGATGGACGAAGAACATTTAGAACCCGCCGAGACAGAGGAAGGAAAAGATGGAGAAATTTGTTGAGGATAACCTGAAAACTTAGAAACCACACAGACCATCGAAGTAAGTACTATTATCCTTCCTATTGATTCATTCTTAAGCAACCGGAGTAATCCCAATCACTATATCGTCCAGAGAACTGTCCATAGTATCCCACCACATATTCATTTAGGAACGCTAGGAAGATCTATGGCAGATGAGATGAGACTTCCTATACTTAGGGGAGATGGATCTAAAGATCCTGACCAACACTGGTTCCTCTGTGAAGTTGTATGGAACATTAAAAATGTCATAGATGAATTTTTCAAATGAACCTAGTTCAGTACAACTCTCAGAGATCGCGCACTGAGTTGGTACATGAAAGTTGTCCAAGGACTTGCACAACATAAGCCATTGAATTAGATCAAGAAAACGGTGATTGCAGAGTTCAATAAACCTAATTCGGAGTCACAATGTATCACATAGATGAAAGATATCAAGCAGAAGGTGGTCGAACCTGTGTGGGAATTTGATCAGAGATTCAAAACCTTGACTGGTCGATTAACTTTTGAGATCCCAGATGAACAAAACAATGAATGGTTCATTGTTTCCCTCTTACCACACATCAGAGTTTCCCTAATGCAATAGAATATTTTTTCACAGGATGAGCCATTGGAGATCGCCATGAAGCTTGAATCATCCCTTGTGGGAGAATCCAGCTCAAGTATGAGTTAGATCCTAAGTCAGCTAACTAGTTTGTCTCTGCAGGTTGAAGATATGAAGAAAGAGAAGGGAAAATATAAAAGAGAAGACATTTGGTGTGTTAGATGTCGATCAGAAGGACATGACAAGGAACATTGCCCTCTATTTAACAAATACTTGGCTTCTGGAGCCCTGATCCCTTTGAATAAAGTCACCTTACCCTTGGTGCGAGGTATGCAAAAACATACATCGTACTAGTGAGTGTTACTACAAGAAAAAGTATGTTCAGACACCTACAAATTTGTACTGTACATTCTATAAGTTTGTAGGGCATGATGATAGGGATTTTAGGGCTTATGATCTCATGAAAAAAGGTCAAGTGACATATATAAGATTCAAGGTGAAGTACAACAATAAGGAAACACTACGCAGTATAAATCTCCTGGGAGAGGAAACTTCAATCCTCACAGTGGATTCAGAGGAAGAGGACAACGAGGAGGAATGGGTTGAGGTTGAGGACAGATCATCTATTATAACTGTGCACAACCAGGACACCTTGCAAGGGATTTTCAAAACCCTTGTACCACTTGCAGCTATTACAGCTCGTTTGACCATGTTATAGAAGATTGTCCTGTGCTGCTAGCTAAGCTTCAGGAAAGACAAGGACCTCAGCAGAAGCCACAAGTGCAATTGATCTATGCTGAACCTCACGGAGGAGAACCTAGAGTCGCTATTATAACCAGAGGAGGTGTTGCTACAGAAGAAGACAGAATGATCCAAGGGAAGGTTACAGAAGATTCATGAATCAGAAAATCTGTAGAGAAGACCCAAGCCTTCAATGCAAAGAAAGAAAGAAAAATATTTGAGGAAGCAAGAAAATAATTTAGAGGAGACCAAGGTTGTTCATCAAAGAAAAGACCAGAAGTAAGAGAGTATGGAATGCCTCACACATTTGATCAGTTTGCTTCACCAAGGGAAGGAAAAGAGGTAAGCAATCTCATGGAATTTTTACATACTTGTATTAAGTTGATTCGAGATGAAAGTGTTGTATAAGAATTACAAAATTTAATCAAACAATATGAGCAAGGAAAGATAGATCCCTTACTGAATAGGGCAGTACACCAAATTGGTAAGAAAATAAGGATAAATAAGGAATTACATTTGAACGCTCAAATAGGAGAATATGAGATAGGCTATGTGGTCCTTGACTTAGGGTTGGAGGTCAATGTCATGACGAAGCAAACCTGGGAAAAGATGGGAAAACCAAAGTTTATCTATTCCCTTATCAGGCTTAGGATAGCCAACTAGCAAGTTGTCAGCCCATTTGGATGATTGGAGCATGTCCCTGTGGACATTGATGGAATAAGAACATTTGTAGATTTTGAGGTAATTGAAATTGTTGATGACATTTTCCCTTACCCTACGCTGTTAGGAATTGATTGGGCCTTCAATAACTCTACTATTGTTGACTTAAATAAAATATGTATGACTTTTGAAGGAGACGACCAGAGGGTCATCGTACCTTTAGATCCATATGAAGGTCAGTGATACACAGAGTCCATCAGAGAATAAGACTGTGCATATGCACTAGAAAACATATACAAGCTAACAACCAGACAACAGGACTACATTAATCCTACAACTGATGGGAACTTAAGCTAGCGAAGTGACAACGCATTTTCATCAAATTTAGAAGAAGCATTGGAGAACTGGTAGAACCATATGTATGAAGTATCTACCAAAAGATGTGCTAGATTAACCAGAGAAGTTAATTGGATCGACACAACAGTGAGTAACTTACCCACATTTGATGGTTTGAACCCTTTAGAAGCCTTTCTATCAGACTTTGAAGCAAGTGTACCAACACAACAGAGGCTATTGGCCATGGATGAGGCCCTGAAAACCACACCAACAAGATGGTGGGAGACACATAAAAGTAATATCACAGACTGGATACAATGTCGTACTTTGATGACAGCGCGGTTCTCAACACAAGCAGAAAGCTGCGAAGTAAGGTACACAGGTCGAAGATGCCCAAAGGACCATGTGCAAAGTTGCGAAGAAGCCTGGAGCGATGTTCCTCTAGAAAAATGGGTGCACAAATTCATTAACATGCTGGACACTACACCTATCAACTGGTACCTTCAAATGGAGCTGCACCTCATCACTGCAGATTGGGAAGGTATGATTCAGAATTTTGTAACCACCTTTTTATTCAAAAGTGAATCTCCTTCAGTAGACCAAGAATTACATATTGTGAGACATAAAGTATTTGAAGAGGAATCTAGCCTCCCATTAGAACAAGAAGAGGATGAATGGACTACACCCCTCTAGAAACTGCACAGCTGTTACAACATCAACGCTGATGAAGATGATGATCCGAGGAAGGTGAACATTATAGAGACAGAAGGAAAAAGAGATGTGGAAGGACTAGGAGTTGAGTTACCATTTATTGGACATCCAATCAATATCAATAAAGTCAATATTGGAACAGAGGAGACACTGATGCTTGCCAATATCGAAGATTATTGGGATGCTGCTACCATTGACAAAATTACAGATTTTCTGCACGAGTATCAGGACTTTTTTCCAACCAAGTTCATTGATATGAAGGGTATTAGAGGGCCTATGGGATAGATGAGGATCCCTTTAAAACCAGATGCTAGACCAGTCAAACAGATACCTTATAGATTGAACCCTAAATATAAGTAAAAAGTGAAGATTGAGCTTGACAGAATGCTGGAAACAAGGATTATAGAACCTGTGGAAGAATCAGAGTGGATTAGCTCTATGGTGGTGCAAGACAAGAAGACAAGAGAGATTAGGATCTGCGTATATCTCATGAATTTGAATGATGCTTGTTTACATGACCCCTTCCCTACACCATTTACTGATGAAGTGTTAGATAACATGGGAGGCCATGAAATATATTCTTTTACAGATGGACTTTCAAGATACCATCAGATTCGGATTGCCAAGGAAGATCACCACAAGATCACATTTGCAACAAAATGGGGGTCCTATCAATATACAGTAATGCCATTTATATTGAAGAACGCCCCAACCATCTTTTCCAGGGTGGTGGTCGAAGCGTTCAAAGAGTTTCCACATAAATTTCTAGAAGCATATTTTGATAACTGGACTGTTTTTAGTTTGTTGAAAAATCATATTGAATGTCTAAGGATAATGTTGGGCAGATGCAGGAAATGTCAAATTTATTTGAATCTGAAGAAGTGCATTTTATTTTCACCATTCAGAGTTATGTTAGGAAATATTGTATGTAAGAAAGGATTGCTGGTATATCCATCCAAGATCGCTATTATAGTTGACCTACCCCCTCCTACAACAGTTAAATAGCTGTGCACTGTGCTGGGACACACAGGATACTACATGAAGTTCATTAAGGGATATGCTCATATTACAACGCCCATGGAGAAGTTGTTGAAAAAGGATTGTCATTTTAGTTGGATTGAATAATGCCAGTAGAGGTTCAACACACTGAAGCAAAAAATGGTTACTGCGCCCATTCTGGTTTTCCCAGATTGGACCAAGGAGTTTCATGTGCATGTCGATGCATCATCCATTGCATTGGGAGATGTGTTAGCACAACCAGGAACATGAGACATCAACCACCCATTAGCCTTTGCTAGCAGGAAGCTATCCACAGTTGAGATTAATTATACCACTACTAAAAGAGAGGGATTAGCCATGGTGTATGCATTATAGAAATTTCACCACTATTTGTTGGGCGGACACTTTAAAATGTTTACTGATCACTCCGTGTTGAAGTACCTAGTGTTATAACCCTAATTTGCACCAGATATGATTACCTGACATCACGCCATCTCATATGCCTTCTTTTCCAAGCTAGTACTGAACAACTCCTCTTAAAAAACACCCTTTTTAAAGGCCCACGTGCCCTGCTCCACTACAGCCTGCGTGTACACTCTATCTGACCCACTATAGCCCGCGTGTACCTACAAAATCATGAAAAATGGAAAGTTGTTGACAAAACACACAATTTTGGGTAATTTAACTAAACCTTTTGACCATGCATGGCCAGTCATTCGACTAAATACCTAGCTCCTTCTAGCCTATAAAAGAAGGGGTAGGGCTCCCATTTAAAAGGAGGAAAATCATAGTAAAGAAACTCTACCCGAATTCGTATTCCCCTTTGCCCAAGATTCTGCAACCATTTTGTGATTTCAACGAAGAAGAGAAGAAAGTGTGTTAGCAGTTGGTGCATAGTAAAAGAGGATCCCAGGACCAGATTCGTGGAGCAGTGGCCGTCTTCATCATTGTAAGTTGCTTTAGTGAAGTTAATAATAAATGAATACTTTTTTTGTCCCACCATATCATGTGTTCAAATTGTGTATTTATTTCATGATATTTTCACATCTAAGCCAACAATTAGTATATGAAATGCATGTTTGCAACTCTCTATTTGTCCATGTGTGAATGCAGGTCAGCTTTGGAAGGAGGCTTGCAGTCAAGGAGCGAGTAAAAGCGAAGGGATTGACATCAAACGGAGGATTTAAGGTAGAGTTACCTAATCTTGTTTGCACCTTTGTATTGCATGAATGTGGGGTTTTGTGTTGGGAGAATAGGAAAAAAGTAGAGGCATTTAAATGGTCATTTTCTGCATGCATGATTAAACCCTCAGTGCTAGTCCGTAGGAGGGATTTCCCACCCACAACAAAATTGGCGACCGTACTGGGGACTCTCTAGGGTTCTTTGGGAATTTTTTATTGGGTATTTTGAAATTGGTTTTACTGCCTTTTTTGAGTTTCTGCAAGAGTCTGAGTGTTCATGGATTCAGGTTCTCAATACGAATACTCCCTGCCTTTCTTACCAGATTGTTTATTTTTCTATTTTTGAAAAACTCAGAGTCATATGCACCCTGTAGAAGGGTATCCCGCGTTTGCACGTGCCCTACCTTTAGTCATCCCGCGTATGTATGCATGTTGCTGAAGTGTTAGCTGTATGTCTGAAAATCCAAAAAATCCTTCTCAGGAAGAGGCAGTCATCCTCTCCCCTGTCATACGTGATCCTTCTCAGGGGTCTTTTGGATCCTTTTCTGGTCTCTGTGTGCAGTCGGTAGTTTGGTAAGACCTCAGGTTAGCTTTGTTTTTCTAAATTTTTCTTGCCTCTTCTTTGTCAAAGTAAGTTTTTTCACCTTTAAGGGGTTCTAGTTTTCAATACCAAAAATCCCTGCCTAAGCTTAGCTGCTTGTCTTTCTTTTTTGAGGAGAAATAGAGACACACATGACCTATAGTGGGCCTGAATACATGCATGCGTGCCATGCCCTTCGATAGCCCGTGTGCATACACTGGTTGTTGAAGTGACAATCGCATGTCTGTCTAGAATTTGTTTTGAAGAGGTAGTCATCCTCTTTCCTGTCAAGAGTTATTTTTTCAGGGATTTTCTTGTCTGATTATAGTCTATGTCATAGAAATTTTAGCCTAGTTTGGACTCCAGCATAGCTTGCTTTTTCATTAAAAGATTTCTTTTGTTTCTTAGCTTTTTTAACTTATTTTTAGCTTGAAAATTTGAGAAAAATGAGTTGCATTTAAAAAAAAAATTCCCCCTCATGGCTGGGGGGGGGCATGAATCGTGCATTCATTAGTTTCTTTTAGAATATTTTGTTACTTCTNTGTTGTGTTTTCTTCTCATCTTAAAAGCATTTCAAAAGAAAAATAAGAAAGATAATCCCTCTTTGCTAGTGTTCTTATCATTTCTTTTTTCTGCAAGAGTCTTAACAACATCAGTTGCACTACCATACCCTTTTGAGTAAATCAAGCTAGTAAAAAGAATGCTAATTAAAATTTACTAGACTTTATGTTTGTAGGGTTCATAAACTAGATTAGGCTAGAGCGTTGATTTAGGTTGGAGAGGAAACTCTTCAAGGCTATAAAAAAAACATACGAGTATGTGCTAAGGAATGTAGAAGTCCAGTAACATGGAAATTATCTAGGACCCCCCTCTAACACAGGGGCTAAACATGAGGTCGCGTGTGGACAGGTAGCGGAGATAACCCCTCCAAAGCCGGACCAAGCGTAGTGGGGAACGCATATAAATGACTTGTCTTGGGATTCCGTTGATCGCATTTTCCACGGAGCTTCGTGGGTCTCGAATATGTTCGAGGTCCTCATTCATCTTTCAGAACACTTGCTTTTGATAACCTTGATAGGTTTCAGGCTTGATACCCTACTCATTGTGGTCCACCCAATTGTTGATTGTACCCGCCTGGTGATTGTTCACGAGCTGACAACCTAGTTTTCTTTATTTTAGGGACTTACATAGGTGACCGCGGGAGTATACCATAGTACCTAGGGCAGAAATTGGGCCACACTTTGCAGATTATACCCGGAGGGTCCTTCCGCATTCGAGTTGCACTTGCACCAGTAAGTTGCTCTAGTTTTGGTTGGTGTAACTGTTCTTCCAACTAGTTAGTTGTTTGCTTGATTTACCTTTAGGAACTTTTAGTGTGTGCTCTGTGCTCCCTAGTTTTCCATAGTGAGTTAGTCATTCATGGCTTTGGGTCTCTGACCTAGGGTGGTAGACCGCCCACTCCACCGGTTGAGAGGACTTTTCAGTCTTCCACTTAGAAACATGGAGCCGCCTCTTTATAGGTGTTATTTTGATAACACTGGTTCTTCAGAGTCAGTGTGTGATACTTTTACGGATTTGAACGATCCCACAAGGGGAGAACCTCTTCATAAGTTCTTCATGGATAAAGTTCCTGATGATACCAACCAAGGAACCCCTTCATAAGGCAATTCTTGTGCTTTTCCTTTCTTTGGAAACGTTGGTGTCCCTTTGATGGCCACTTTGTACATTCCTGGGTTGAATGTGGGACTATCGGTTTGGTTGGGTACCATTCCAAATGTCCCGAATTCTCTTGACACTTCTCATTTAAGAACATTAAGTCATGGGTACCCTGTTGATGTTTCTTCATCAGTGAAGTCTTCTGGTCCTCCTTCTCCCGCCTCTGGTGAAAGTACAGTTAGTAGTAACTAGAAGTCTAAACAAAATAGACAGAGGAAGAATAGGAAGAAGAAATCACCAACCTCTGTGAGTCATGTTGGAGATAGGTTGACAACCTCTGTAAGTCACATTGAAGACCAACACCCAACCTCTACCAGGCATGCTGGGGGAAAAAGTCCAGTCCCTTCTAGTCATACTGGCAATAGGTCTATAGCCTCTGCAAGTCATGTTATCGACCCATCACTAACCTCTACAAGTCATGTTGGAGATGTGAAACCATCCACTACTAGTCATGTTGGGGGCATTGATTCTATTGAGAAACCTAAATGGATAGGATGTAAGCCTAAGTTCCCTTGTAAGATTTGCAAGGGAGATCACCTTACTCATTTATGCCCTGGCCTTCTAGAGGTACAAAGATTGTGGTCCCTGTCTGCAATCTCTTCCGATTCTGAGTCTTCTCAGGTTTCCTCACAGTCTATCCAGCCATTGGTTGAGAAAGTGGTCATGCCGATGCAGTCATTGACTGATCCCACTCCTCTTTTGAGGGGTGAGGTGCCTTTAGACCTTGTAGTCTCTCATCCTATGCAACCTTTGGTTGAGAAAGTGGTCATGCCGATGCAATCATCGGCTGATCCCACTCCCGTTTTGAGGGGTGAGGTGCCTTTAAACCTTGTAGTCTCTCAACCTATTCAGCCTGCCTTTGGTTGAGAAAGTGGTCATGTTGATGTAGTCATCAACTGATCCCTCTCCTCTTTTGAGGAGAGAGGCGCCTTTAGACCTTGTAGTCTCGTAGCCTATGCATTCATTGGTTGAGAAAGTGGTCACACCATCGCGATATTTGGCTGATCCCACTCTTCTCTTGGAGAGTGTCGAGTCTACCAAAGTGGTCACATCGATTCCATCTTCGACTGATCCCACTCCTCTCTTGGGGAGTGAAGTGTCTACCGACTATGTTTTTAGAATTTCCATTTCCGTACTTTCAGAACAAGGGGGCATTCCACTCATTTCAAGCACACCCCCTCCAAGCCCTAAGATGGTTTCATTTGATTGGAATGACCTTGTTGAGCCTCGTCTTCCTTCCTCCACACCCTTTCAAATAAGGGTTGAAGTTAATTCAAAAAACCTTTATCGATGTATTGTAGATGAAGGATCCTCTACAAGTATTTTATCGTCCTCGGTTTGGAAAGTCTTGGGATCTCCCAAGCTTGTGTCTGCTTCACATGGGCTATTGGATTTTAATAGATGTCCGAGTGAATGTTTGGGGATTCTTCCTCAGTTTCCTATCTTGTTAGGTGGGAAGATTGTCTCTGTCGATGTTATAGTGATGCAAGGCCCGTTAGATTTCAATATGCTTCTCGGGCGTGATTATGTATATGCTATGAATGCTGTGGTGTCTTCTCTTTTTCGGGTGATACATTTCCCTCATAATGGAAGCATTGTCACTATCAACCAGTTGGCATCTGATAATCACCATCCTAATTTGGCATTAGTTCAGGTTGCCCATTTATATGTTCCTAGTGTTCGTGTAGACTCTACCCCGCCACGGGTTAATTATGTGGTGTCTTATCCTCGATGTTCAATTACTTCTAAGAAGGAACCTATGAAGTCATGTTTTCCCTCTTGACACTTGGTATCATCAATTGATCCATTGGTTTATCCTATGGGGGCATGGGAGTCCTTGTTTCCCCCTCTAGGTCCAAGTGATCTTGAGTCTCCTTCTGAGTCCGATCTCATTGTTTGTAGATCCTCAAGACCTCGTGCTTGTGATTCTTTCTTGATAGACTCCACCAGTCCTAGCCAGAGCCTCCATCGTCATATGAAATATAGTCAATTTACTTCACCCTTTGGGACTGTCGACCCTCGTTTGTGTGATTTCTTGGATTTTGAATTGCCTTCAGATGAGGATATCTTTGAAGCCATGACTAAGGTTTCTATACCATGGGAAGACTTACACCATGGTTTGTGTTTTCTTCCCTTTTGGGAGACTTCCCAAGTTGACTATCAAAGAGACTCTTCGTATGAGCCTAGCAGTGGGCTCTACTTGAACCAGTTTCATACATGAGTCGTAGCCCCCACGGGTCTTCTTTTAAGCCCTTTTCAGACCCAATAAAAATGAAAATATTGTCGAGTGATCTTGTTGACCTTCACACTCGCTAAAATGAAATTTGAAGTCACATCTATCTGGTGGTATTTTACCCCTTTTTCGGTCCGGATGGTCAACTGTACGAAAAAAGGTATACTCTAGGAGCTTCGGTTCCCTAAAAGAGTACTCTCAGGTATAATTTTAACCCTTTTTCGAGCCTGAGGGAATAAATTTACGAAAAAGGAACCCCCACAGAGTCCATAGTTAAGCTCTTTTCAAACTCCCTAAAATTGAAAATATCGTCGAGTGACCTTATTCTTTCACACTCGTTAAAATGGCCCAAAAGAACATTCCTGATGGAGTCCATAGTTAAGCTTTTTTCAGACTACTTAAAAATGAAAAATTTGTCGAGTGACCTTGTCTTTATCACACTCATTAAAATGGTTTTGAATAGATGTCTGGTCGGTGCTAGTTTACCCCTTTTTTGAGCTGACTAGACTATCTTCGAAAAAGGTACCCCAGTAGAGTCTCCTTTTACACTTTTTTAGACTCTCTAAAAATGAAAAACCGGTTGAGCTTACCTACTCTGGGCTCGTTAAAATTACATCGAAGGACGTTACCATTGTGTGTATTATTAATCGCATTTGCATACCCTTGTCTTTGGCCTATTGTTGGCTCCATGTTGCTCTCAACTGAACCATCTAAAGCAAGCCTTATACACAAGCCCTGTAGCACTTTGCCTTTGTGTCTTGACACCTTTGGCCCTGGGAGGGATTTTTCTGAGTGTCCTTGCTCTAAACATAAGTCTTGTCCTTGCGCTTAGAACTAGTATGTTTGTGACACTCGTTCCTCCTTTGTAACGTAGCATTCTTTTATTTGCTTTCCAAAATTATTGAAAAAGACAAAAAAAATCAAATATACCCCAAAAAGAGGAAGGGAAAAGTATTTTCTTTTTATTGGTAGCACAATGAGTTGCCCTTGGACAAAGCACATCCTTTCGTTTGTTCTTCAAGCTCTGGGATTTAATATGACCTTAGGAAGTTGTTCTCTCTACATAGGGCCATGTCCTCCTTCATTTGGTTATTCTTCCAAACATATGGAGAGTTTGCGTTGTCTCCTACATCGTGAACTTATGCCAATGCCATGTTGCTTGAGTCTCATCATTTGTCGTGCTATTGTCCAAGGGAAGTTTTTACCAAGCCTGAGTCAGCCCATCTACAGTTTGTATCTTGCCCTCATGCCTGGCCATCCCGAAAGTCCAATCAAGTCTTTGTTCAAAATTAATGAAGCCTTCATTCTAATCATCAAGATTCTCTAGTCCATGCCCGATGAGCATTTGAAGACCTCTGGGTAGTGAAGTCGTACACACATATTACACTCCTACTCGATTTTTGAAGATTTTGAAGTTGTTGCTCAAGCTCTAAAGACCTCATATCCAACCATCAAGCCTTATCAACTTCTAGAAGATGGATACCATACATGTATATCTTTTTTATTTTGAGATGTAGATCAGTTGTGTATTGCTCACGACTACACTTTATATAGTTATATGACATGGATCTATAGTGTATTTGATTGGTAGCCATGATTTTATTTCATCCCGAGCATGGGTATGCCTGCCTTGGTGAGACAATTCTTATTATGCAGATGACACCTCATGAATTCTAGTCCCTGGGCTCACTGGTTTGGTACGTTGATAAAGATTGATAATGTATTTCGGCCATCAGATGCTCTTTTGACCTCACACATTAGGGGCATCTGTTATAACCCTAATTTGCACCAGATATGCTTACCTGACATCAGGCCATCTCATATGCCTTCTTTGCCAAGCCAATACTCAACAAATCCTCTTAAAAAACACCCTTTTTAAAGGCCCACATGCCCTGCTCCACTACAACCCACGTGTACACTCTAGTTGACCCACTACAACCCGTGTGTACCTACAAAATCACGAAAAATGGAAAGTTGTTGACGGAACACACAGTTTTGGGTAAGTTAACTAAACCTTTTGACCATGCATGGCCAGTCATTTGACTAAATACCTAGCTCCTTCTAGCCTATAAAATAAGGGGTAGGGGTCCCATTTGAAAGAAGGAAAATCATAGTAAAGAAACTCTACCCGAATTCGTATTCCCCTTTGCCCAAGATTCTGCAACCATTTTGTGATTTCAACGAAGAAGAGAAGCAAGTGTGTTAGCAGTTGGTACACAGTAAAAGAGGAGACGAGGACCAGATTCGTGGAGCAGTGGTCGTCTTCATCATTGTAAGTTTCTTTGGTGAAGTTAATAATAAAGAAGTAATTTTCCCGTCCCACCATATGAGTTTTTCATTGTTTATTGCGTACATGTTGATTAAATATCTAACCCATTAATCTGTAGATCAAATGCATGCGTATTTCTTTGTTTGTGTTTTGTGAATGAAGGTCAGCCTTGGGAGGAGAGTTGCAGTCAAAGAGAGACCAAGCATGAAGAGGGATCGATATCAAACACCATAAATAAGGTATGTTCACCTGATCTTCTTAACTATGTATTTGCTTAAGAATAATGGGGATTGGGTCTGGGATGATGGTAAAAGGTAGGAATCTTTAGGTCTTTTCTGCATCCATGATAAAAACCTAAGTGCTAGTCCATAGGGGGATTTCCCACTCATAACACCTAGTCAACAAGCCAGTGTTGGGGGGAAGGATATGTAGATGGCTACTGCTATTTGAAGAGTATGATTTCGAGATCATTGTAAAACCATGAAGAATGAACAAGGGTCCTGATCACTTGTCGAGGTTGGAACATGGAGAAGAGCCCACTAATTTAGAAGATACACTGACAGATGCACATCTACTAGATATTAGAAAGATCGATGACCACTTCATAGAAATAGTCCAGTTCTTGTCAACAGGAATGGCACCTAGTGAGTATACAATTCCACAGAAGAAACAACTAGTACTACGCACTGCATATTTCTCACTTATAGTTGGACATCTATACAAAATGGGCCCAGATGAGATATTGTGAAGATCTGTTATGGAGGTAGAACGACCGTTGATCCTTGCAGAAGATCACAAAGGCATCACATGAGGACATTATGCAGGTAAAGAAACTGTGCATAAGGTTCTTAGAGATGGCCTTTGGTGGCCTACCTTACAAAGAGATGCTAAACACTATTCTAGAGCTTGTGATGTATGCCGGAGAGTTAGGAAACCATCCAGAAGAGATGAAATGCCATTGGCACCACAATTGACCCTACAAGCATTCGCGAAATGGGTCATTGACTTTGTTGGACCTATAAATCCACCAGGAAAGCGTACAGGAGCAAGATACATCATCACTGCGACAAAGTAATTGACCAGATGGGCCGAAGCAAGAGAAACCAAGGATTGTAGTGCAACTACAACTGCGTACTTCATATTTGATGACATCATAACTAGATTTGGATGCCCAAATATCCTCATGAGTTATCAAGGAACACATTTCAAAAACAAAACAATTGAATCCTTGACTAAATAATTTACAGTCCACCATCAGAAGAGCACACCATACCATCCACAATCAAATGGGATAGTTGAAGCAGTCAAGAAGATTTTGGAAACAACACTAACCAAGATATGCTGCGTGAACATGGATGATTGGAATTTGAGAGTACCAGCAATATTATGGGCCTATAGAACCACTTGCAAGAAGCTGACAATGCAGACCCCTTTTAAGTTGGTCTATGGTCTCGAATATGTTGTTCCAATGGAGTATTTGGTACCAAGCCTGAGAATTGTTTCCTTTATAGGTATGGATGATACTAGAGTTGTTCAAAAGAGGCTTGTGCAGTTGGTTGAACTTGAGGAAGATAGATTCATTGCAGGATTCCATCAACAAGTACAGAAGGAAAGAGAGAAGGCCTATCATGACAGGCACATCAAGAAGAAGGCATTTAGACAAGGAGATCTAGTGCTGGTTTATGACAACAAGTTCATCAAACATCCTAGGAAGTTTAGAATGCATTGGCTAGGGCCATATGAGATCTCTTATGTTGCAACAGGAGGAGCTATGCAATTAAAGACATTGAATGGAGAATGAAAGGAAGGATTAGTGAATGGGATCCGACTGAACTTGTACTATGACAACCAACTGCCCCGCAGCTCTCAGTAGAAGCATAAAGAAATGGGTCTAGGTACCAGGTGCAGTTGAAAATGGGTACCAGACACATAAAAGATAGTCTGCACAAGGACAGAGAGGAGGAATAGAGAAGAAAGAAAAAGCTGCACTACACAACCCAAAGTCGAAGTATAACAGAAGGATCAGATATGAAGTGCCTCGGGACGAGTCACAGGTGAGTGTTGGGGACCTGTTGGCCCTTGGCTAGGGAAGGAAGCGAAGATCAAGGAAGAAGAGGTAAAATTTGAACTTCACGGA
>JASDQU010371451.1:5188-17962 GCA_032191745.1 Picea mariana | reverse complement strand
CTAAAACGAAGTTGTTATTGTGTATGTGTTTGAATAAATGATTATTTGCTTAGCATCTTGTGGATGGGTGCTACAGTCAGAATATCGATCGCGTCTGCCATAAGTTGCATGACCATTCAGAGATTGCAACTGCAGATTGTCAGAAGCCATGCCGACGCAAAGCTTTCAATGCTACGTCTCGATTTTGTTGTTGTTTCTAGTTTGAGTATATGAAGACGTTTTCGCCATTTTTGTATCTATCGATGGTATAGCTGAGCTCCCGACTGTAAAGTTTCAACAACCATTCTGGTTTCCTGGTTATGCCTCTGTGTTTGAGATTTCTTGTTTTATGACAAACAGTTCTCCTTTTTCCATCTGTGTTTCATCTCATGCCAGAGAGTCCATTATCGAATGATTCGCGTGGATTGTTGCAGTTATGTTATGATAAAGGATTTGTTGTGACATTATTGTATTCTCTGGTATTTTGTGTTTGAATGTAAAAGGATCTTGCATTCGAATGCTTTCTTCTCCAGTTTGTTACAAACCTGATGTTTATGATAGACCCTCGCACTTTTCTCATGCAAGTCTTCCCCCTACTCACCCTTTACTGCAACTCACTGTTTGAAGTTTATCAAGACCTCACTCGTCCATGCATGCCCGGCCTAGTTTCTGAGTTGAGACGATATCGTTCTGAGTTTTCCTCCATTTGATCACCCTTTTAAAAAAATCGTGACATTAAACTGATGGGTTTCAGGCTCTGCTCCTGCAAGCAATCCAGGAGTGACTTCTGACTCCAACACCTTCAAAAAATACTTAGCTGCAGTTTTAACCCAAAAGGATGATGATAACAATGAGGCAATGATATCATTCATGAGCACTAATCTCCAAGGGGCCAAATTGAATTACCCCTCTATAGAAAAATAGTCTTATGCGGTGTACAAAATAGTAAAAAATTTCAGATATTATATCCTAAAAAATCACACCAAAGTCATCGTGCCTCACCCCGCACTTTGATCCCTATTCACCCAATAGGAGATGGGGGAGAGAAGAAGAAATTGGATGGCAGTTGTCCAAGAATTTGACCTATATATAAACCTAGACTTAATGCAAACACTAGCCCTCTATTACTTCATTAATCACTTTGAGGCATACTTGTTATCATCTAGTGCTATTACATTTGTACTTGCCATCAATTGTTTAAGCATAGCATCATATATTATTTCACTCATTGGGCTAGCTAACTTATTCAGTCTTGATTGAAGCAACATTATCATTTGAATAATTGCTTGCTTCTAACTTCTCTGCTATTAAAAAACTCTTTGCAAGTCACCAATTCTTTTAGGCTTCATCTTCCAACACTTAAACTCAAAGGTGACCAGTGAAAGGGGAGGAATCTTCATTTTGACCCAAGTTATTTACCCCTTGTATTCACCGAGGGCGTATCCCCTCGGGTGGCCTTGTGCTTTCCTCTATACAGAAAGGGATCTCCTAATGTTGTGCTAGTGGTAGGTCATTCCCAGTTACGTCAATTTGATCCATTTTCCTTGGGCTTTGGGAAAAGTACAAATTGTGTGATAAAAAACATCTTAGCCTAAATAATAAGAAATGGATACAATCATGCTAGATTTGCATGTTTCTATAGGATTATAATGCAAGTAGCCTCTCTTCATGGCTCTTATAGAATTTCAATATAAATGTCACCCCTCAACAAATGCCTCAAGCTTTACAATGATTTCATATTTCTAATGGAATCTAGATAAACATTACAAATGTGCTTAGAAATTTAAACGATTTGATTTCCATAGTTAAACAAAATTGAGATATGCTTAAGATATGAATCCAAGATACAAATATATACACTCTATATGTTACATAATGCAAATGTAGTTAGTTACCCAAACCAATAGCAATCAATGGATAATCCATGTGTATTTGCCACTAATAGTGATCAATGGAGAATCCACAATCCATATGTGGTCTCCCATACCAATAGCAATCGATAAGTCTGAACAATCCATATGTATTCCCCACCCACACCAGTAGCAATCGATAAGTCCGAACAATCCACCACACCAACAATAGTTGACAGAGAATCCACAAACCAAAAAGTGATGGGTTCAAAGAATAACAGTTGGATAATGTTTAATTGGTGAAAGAATTTTTAATGCGGCTGAATGGTTTCAGATGCAATGAAAACTTCGAAATCGGCCCCGTACGTGAAATAATTTAGTGGTATTGTTCGGGCATTGCATTTGCCAGGCTAGGAAGGATTGTACCTTGCTTTTTGGGAAGAAGGGGCGAAAGGCCCAGGGGGTAAAAGTAGTTGGAAAGTGTTAAAAGAAAAAATAAAACCTTTCAAATGCTTCGCTCAAATATTCCCAAGAAAGAAGTAAAATGATTCTCAGTAAGAAAAGGGAAACTATAATATAGTAACACTCAAGGTATTAGTTGGTGGATGTGAGGTCTCATTATGAGCTGACCTCTTATGACCATGGGCATGTAGCGGTATGACACTACCATCTATCTGGGCACCAAACCAGGGTAGTGGCTCTTGGTGGCATAGCCAAGAAAAAGAGGGTCTCATCACAATCCAGCCTTCTCATCTCCATGAAATGCTTGTGGGTAATGCTGTCACCTCTAGTCACCAAGCCAAGACATTGTCCCCTATCTCTTCCCTTGAAGCATAAAAGAAAAACATAAAAAATAATAAATCTAAAAGGCATTGAATGGGCTAGGAAACAATGGCATCCATGACAAGGTGCAGCATGACCTCTACATTGGCATCCATGAAAAGGTGTAGCTTTCCCTTGGCATCCATGAATGGTTTCAGACACAATGAAAAATTCAAAATCGTCTCTATACGTGAAAGCATTAAGTGGTACTGATTGGATTTCGCATTGATCCTGTACTTGAAAGAATTTAATGCGACTGAATGGAATTGACATGCAATGAGTCTAGATCTGACTTTGGAGTCCACCCATTCCTATATAACGAAGGCTATGCCATTGTATTTCTCACCTCTTGCTTACCGACTCTGGGATCCAGTTGAGTATTCGCGTCCTAATGTATACTAATGTTAAGGTTTTACATTTTGTATTGTCATAAGCTATTATAAGTTGTCATTCTGTGCAAACTTATTTGGTGTTACAACTATTATAAGTTGTAGGTATATTTGGTGTTTAAGTGGTGTCTAATCCATGAGTTTAAGTGGCATTTTTTTGTTTAGCAGATTTCACAGCAACTGTAAGTCTTCTAAAAGCCAACAACATGAGTGGACAAGGCCCCAACGTCAACTGTATCCCCCATGTTGTCATCCCCAACATCAATACCGACAATAATATCAGTTCGATCAATCCCGTCAACACCGATTGCAACTTTGGAAAACAAGGCAACAACTATGTAAATCAATTCAATAACCAAGGAAACTGAGGTACACAATTTAACAACCAAGACAACCAAGGAAGACAAGTCTACAACCAAGGAGGGATGAAGAATGAATGGCTAACAACGTTTCTGATATAATAGCTAGCATAGCCTAGAGATTCAAAATAGCCCACATGCATGGCTAGTCAGTCTCAAGACAACCCACATACAGAGAGTACTCCTAAAATGAGTAACTCAACCCAGAACGAGGAAGAAAACCTATTCCATGAAATACCTTATGATCTTCCTCACGAGGCGTTGAACCAATTTAGAAGAATCACAAGAGCTTACGCTCGACAAACTAGATCGTTTCCCTTAGCCCCATTACTTCCTCGTAGAAAATAAGTAAGAAGATTGGTGGCGATACCCGCGACCAGGTTTTTGTTCACATAGTAGAAGACCTGATATATTTTTCCCTCACTGATATCAAACAAGCCTTAACCTAATCCTTGAAACACCAGTTCACAACTACTCTAAACTGAACGATTTTGAATCTGAAGAAGAAGGGTTTAACTCGAATCACTCGGTTTTGGAATCTGACGACATGGAGGATAATAATGATAACAACGAAGAGAGAGGCAATCCACCTCCAAATAACCAACCTTGGTTGTCTAGAAATGCTCTGGAAATCCCAGGACGGGTTCATAACTTCCCTCCACATCTAGAAAAATTACTTCCCAAGTTTGACCCTAAAACCTTCAGATTACCTGAAGACCATATTAAAAAGTTCATACTATTGATAAGACTAATGAACGTACAACATAAGGACGTAGTATGTGTATCGTTTCCCTATACTTTTGAGAACTCAACCTCGACTTTGTATTTTAACTTTCCCGTAGGGTCTATAACTAGTTGGACGAAGTTTCAAAAGGATTTCTTAGACAAATTTGCAGAAGAAACCACCACATGAGATTTGATGGATGAACTCTTCGCCGCCACCATGAGTTTAAAAGAGAAGGTTAAAGACTTCAATCAACATTTTACCATTATCTTGAATAAATTTCAACGTAAAGCTAAACCTACCCAGGAGTTGCAAATTGAGGTATATGCTAATGCTCTCCCTGTGTCTATTTCTATGTTTGTGAAAAGGGCTGCCAAACATACCCTAGCTGAGAATTTCGAGGATGCCAAAATGATTGAATTCCAAATGAAGGGATGCAAAGAGGGCCATGTCTCACTAGTTAAGAAGGATGTTCATCCTCCGCCCAGGAGAGGGTTGTTACTGACTAGACCTCTGAGGAAACAAACAAAACAAGGTCCCGAAAAGGGAAGAAGAGACATAGAAGACCTACAACAGATGATAAAGAAAATTTTGAATGAAATAGTAGACATGAAGAGAAGTGTCAAGGAAGGAAAGCAAGGTCAAAGGCCTTATAAAACTTTTTTCAAGAGAAACCCGCCTTTCAAAGAGATTGAACCTCCTCCAGCCAACTTAAACGTTGATTTGGGTAATGTAGCCTCTGACTCTTTCTGTGTGTATCATCAAGAGAAACATTCTGAAAGAGACTATCCCCAATGGGTGCATGCTATGAATTTAATGGCCAATCGGTTCCTATACGAACTTTCCGTTACCAAACAATCAAGCAACTCAACGGTAAACATCGTCGATAAACGATAGACAAGTCAACAACCATGGTGACAACAGCACCCAAAAAATCCAGGGCGACTACGACAAACAGACCAACAACTCCGGCACCCAATACCATCCCAACTACAACTTCTATACCATCTTATAGTTATAGAAGGTAATGACAAGTAGACCAACTTATACTAATAGCTTTTGTAAAATCTCTTCTCTTTCTTGAGTGCAGTAAAATCTCTTCTCTCTCTTTCTTGAGCACAATAAAATCTCTTCTCTCTCTTATACCAAGTAGCCAACTTATACTAATAGGCAAAAAGGTGTCATGATTTTACTTTTTGTACATGATTACATTGTTTTTTCATCGCAGGTATGGGAAAGAATAAAAGTAGTTGAAGATTGTGTGTTGATGTTCGACTGACGTACTTATGTGTTTGTAGGGTTTAGGGTGAAGTACTATGTGTTTGTAGGGTTTAGTACTTATGGTTAGTTTAGTGTTGAATGAGGCGTCCACTCTATCGATTCAATTCTATAATGGTTATGTTATTCTACTGACATTAGCCTTTGCAAGATTGATGTGCACCAAAAATGAGATGGACGTTGGAATGTTAAGCAAGCATATTATTATTATGATTATGTATTAATAAWTTTYCTACTTATTTACCAGGTTTTAAATGGTTTCGTTTTGAGATTTGCTATAAAATTTAGCAAATCAAAATAATTTATACCCTATCATTTTGGATGTGATGCTTCATTGCTTGGAAGTGATGCTTCATTGTTGGAGAAGAACCTTTTGTTGGTTTGGATGTGATGCTTCATTTCTTGAAGTCTAGGTTTCCCTCATGGGCGATGTGATGGATGCAAAACATAATAACCAATAACATTTGTGGGAAACTATACCCATAACATGGGATAGTAAAAACTTATTGAGGAGAATCTCCCTTTTCATTTCCATAAATGGATGGATAATGATAAATGTATGATCTGAATTAGATCTGCACAAAAACAATTGGCTATTGGCACATGCTCTATGATGATTAGCATTAGCAAGGCTCAAGGCTATGGATAAGGAAGGAGGTTTGGTTGTTGGCATGAAGGGTCCTATGCCTTCATGATGGGGGCTCTTTCAAAATGATTTTATTTATTTGATAAATGATTTTCAAGCGGCATAAAAATTGTCAAATCAACCATAAATATCAAGGAAAACTCAAAATAAAATAAAAAAATAAGAAATTAAAAAACAATTTTTTATTTTTCAAAAATTTCATTTAATACAAATATGTATACAACATTATAAAAAATTAATAAATACAATACTATATTAAAAAAAAAAAAATTCAAAATGTATATATACAACATTATAAAAAATTAATAAATATAATATTATAATAAATAAATAAAATTCAAAGCATATTCACCCAGAAGAAATTAAAATATCATTACCTCTGGGCTTAAAAAAATGACTTATTCACGATAGGCCGATATAAAAATGTCTTATTCACTGGAATAAAAAAAATGGCTTATTCACTACAACATAGAAAATACCAGAAACTTGATAATTGTAATTGGAAGTCGATCAATTTGATGAAGACCAGTAGCCCTCGGACCGAGATACGCTACAGGATCGTTCCAAATTCACTTCGAGCCAAAGTGACTCCTTTGATTCCTACTGGAACCTTCAGTGAATCCACAGGTCCATTCCCCCAAAACCTCCACCTACGCTAACATGCACAAGATGCAAGTTTTCACCTGCACACGACCTTCGAAATGACCGCGACATTTTCCAAAAAAAAGGGATTTCGGATTTCGGGACTCTGCGAGTCTTGCTGTCGAGAGTCTCTACCTCTTCGATTCTCCGAAACCTGATAAGATAAAATGTCGAAATGGAGCTCATCGACAATTTTCCCCCTGGACCATATCTCGATCCATGGGACCACTTTCTCGTGACCGTAGCCTACTTTGAGTTTTCCAATACAAAAAGCCCCGGCTCTTAGTCCTTGGGTCAGCCGAAATGCCAATCCCTGAAATGTTGAATCTTGGCCACTTTCTCCTCCAAAGTTGTGTTGTGCTTCGCAACTTCGGGACTCCCGATGCAAAGTCTCTCGATTCTCTGTCTATGGGATCCCCGGTATGTCGAAACCCGAAATCCTCATCTTCGACGCCCTGCTCATCACACTTTCTTGATTTCGGGGTTTTTGTCCCCAAGAGCCTGGACTCCTTGCCTCCAGGAATTCCAAAATCCCGAATCCCGGTATGCCAAAATTTGAACCGGTGTTATTCTCCTGGACGCTTTCGGGAATTTGTGTTTCAGAACTTCATGAATCCCGTTACTCAAGTTCCTGCCCTCTCGTACTCCCGGTATCTGAAGTACTGAAGTACCGAAATCTTGAAACTCCGGTCCTCCTTCTCCTGAGAAAGATCAATGCTTAAGTCCTCCCTTGATCCAATGGCTTAGATCCTTTCGAGATTCTATGGGTCAAGAGTTCTGAACTCTTACCCCTGCAGCTTTCGGTAGCCGAAATACAGAAATGATCCTTTCGGGGATCTCCCCGAACCCTTGTCCATGTGCACTTTTCGAGACTTTGGGATTCACAATTTCGCGAATCCTCTGCGATCAAACCTTGATCCTTCAACTTCCCGGTGTCTAAAACCCCGATGTGCCGAAATGATCTAGCGGCTCCTCTCCTTTTCATACGAGGATTGAACCTCGTGCAAATCCTCCTGTATCTGATGGCTATCGGCTATCCACACAAGATCTGATAGCCCAGATCTGCTCTATTCCACTGTGCTCTCCTGCGCTGCCTGGACGTGAAACTTCAATGGTCCAGATCTTTTCCTCTGCTCGATCCGACGACAGTTGTAACTCCTCCTTGTGTGCTCTATTTCTTCCTGACTTGGAAGATTTTCCAAGCTTCAAAAGGCCTCAGCCTTTACTCCTGCTACGAAGCCTGCGCTCACGGCTTCTGTCTACGTTTTTTAAGGCACTTCCCCTCCTGAGCTTCTCGAAATCAAACCTTCCAAAGGGTTTTCGTTAACCTCTGCCAACTCTCGACTTATGGCCTATGCATGAAAGTGTTTCTCCTCCTGAGTTTTTTCCTCTTTGAATCCTCGAAGGATTCTTCAACCTCTCCACTCCTTGTAGTTGTCGCTCTTGTGCTCAAAAGCACTTTTCCTCTTGAGCTTCTCTTCTCTAAAACCTTGAAATGTTTTCACGACCTCTGTGATTCCTACAGGTTCCATGCACACATGAAGGTGCTGTCTATCCTGAGCTTCTCTATTGCTCAGACCTCTAAGGGACTTAACCCTTTTCTCTCCCTCAGATGGAGAATCTAATGCCCTCTTGGCAGTCTCTTACTCAAGCAACTCCTTACTGAGTCTGCAGGGTATTCAACAACCCTGTGAAGGTCATTTTGACACTTCCTTCTCCCTCAGAACTCTAAAATTTCTTCCTGTGCAAACTGGCACTTACTCAACGCCCTCTTGGCGGAGCTCCTGCAGAATCCCTCAGTGATTTTGTTCCCTTCAACGAACTCTAAGAAGATTTCTCCTGTGCGCTTTGTGCACTTGCTCAATGCCCTCCTGGCAGAGCTTTCCTAGAATTCCTCAGAATTTTTTTCTTCTCTGAACTCAAGATAGAGTTCTTCTCCTCAATGCAACCTGTGCATCTGCTCAATGCCCTCCTGGCAGATTTCTACAGAACTCCTCAGAGATTCTATCTTCTTATGTGCTTTCCTTTGCACAGTCCTACCTCCAAGGTATTCAACAACCTTGAGGCTTCCTTCGTGAGCCTAAAACTTCAGCTGGTGCACCCTCCTGGCACATCCTTGCCCAAATTCTGTAGAATTCAGGAGTGCAACTATGCACTGGCTTTTAAAACCCACAACATTCTGTCACACCCTCTTGGCATGAAGCCTCAAAGAACCCAACCTAAATCAAAGAACCCAACAGACAATGAATTTTGTCTGTCCCTGCAAATGCACACCTACAACATACATCTACAGCATATAATGAACACACAAAGACATTCATGCAACCACAGAATAACATGTAGGAAATTGCTATTTGTATTAATATAAAATGTCTCTGTTTACAATGTGTTTGAGCTCATACTTTTTACAGAGTCTCCACTCTTCCTATCTGCTTTACTCTTGCAGATTCTAACTCTCTACTCGACTTACCCAACTACCCAACTACTCCTCTAGATACAAAAGGGGGCTCCTCGAGCTCTTCCCTCCAAGCTACCTACTCTCATTAATTTACATTTGATTATATTGAATGGATGTCTAGTCCAAATCGGATCTAGATCCTAGCCTTACAACCTATTTAAGGCAACCTATATCTAAAGCCTACGCATATGCATAGCTTTATGGCTCTACCAGCCTTACAAGCATTTAATACATTTATTCAAATTCAAAATTTGAAAGTGAGAGGGTTGCGCCTCTCCTCTCCCCATTGAATGCGCACTGAGTGGGCTGGCTGGCTGGTGCATTGTTGGCTTGGAGCAATGCTCCTGCATCATACTCCTCTGCTATGAAAAATTCATGAGCTCCTGTTCATGAGCTCTCCACCCTGGCTGTTGAAATCCACCTGGATCCCAAACAACTCTTTGGAGCTGTCTATCTACTCCACCTCTCTACTGCTATTGCTACATCCACTACTGCTTCCTTGCTGTTTCGAAAGGTCCTTTACTGTTCAGCTTCCCTCTGCTAATTTCAACATCAGCTTTCTAAGCTGTTCTACCTCCTCGTCCAGTTGCTGCCTTGGCTGGATCTATTCATTCAGTCTCCTCTGCTGCAATTTCTCTCTGCAAATGGCAGATCATCATGATCTCCCATGTCATATTCTCCATCTCTTGTGGCCTCAACATTCCACCCTACTGCAGATTTCAATTCTGCAATCCTATCACTGAGCTGTTGCTTAGCTTCTCCCTGTGACAGCTCTGCTACTGCCATATCTCTTTGTGTTGGCTCAAGTCCAACCTCTCCCAGCTGCTCCTTGGGCTGGTATGCTCCTTCATATGTCTCCAACCTGATCTGTTGGATGTGCATGCCCTGCACCTTCACCCTTCTCTCCAGGGCTTCAAACTCTTGATACAACTCAACAAAATCTATGTTGTCTGCTTCCTCTTCTTTTTCTCCTACTGCAAGCTCCAATGTTGGAGTCATTTCAACTTCCTGGCTGAAATTTTCGAGCAATTCTTTTGAATGCTCATCTCCTTCTGTTGGGGTAGTCATCAGTGGCTACTCCATTTCTTCTTCCATGACAGTTTCTGCTAGTTTTTCTTCTACTGTTGTTGCATCTGCAACACAGGTTTTAGCCCCAATTGAGCTAAGTGGCAGGAATATTTCAATTCCTCCAATGATCAGAATGTCCTTCTAATCCTTCTCCTTTGTTAGTTGTCCTTSCTGATATGAAATCAKCTCTGAGCTCATCTTCTCTCCCTTTCCCTCTTGGAAATATGGTATTTCTYTGCTGCCCCCTTGGCAGTCTATGAGATCCTCGGATCTCATCTTATTGCCCACTAGGAAATTTGAATTTTTGGTCCTGCCCTCTTGGCAGTCTATGAGATCCCGCAGTGATATCACCTCATTGCCCTCATGGAAATGAGAAATTCCCTCTCTATCCTCCTAACAGCCTATGAGATCCCATAGTGACCTCATTTCATTGCCCTCTTGGAAATTGGGAATTTATGTTCTGCCCTCTTGGTAGTCTTTGAGATCAATCGAACCCATCTCCATTAGCGCTCCCTGCTGACATGAACTCACTTCTAAGCTCTCGATACTTTCAGATAGTCTCATCTCCTTTTCCCTGCCCACCTGGAAAATTGGGAATTTTCTACTGCCCACCTGGTAGTCTATGAGATCATCCTGTGACCTATTTTCATCCTCAACATCACTGATATTTCTCTCAGCCTCTGGTTGACATATATGAACCATTTCCTCTTCATCATCCCTGAGGCTTTCAGCATGCCTCAACCATATTTTCAACAGCCTCCACTGTCTTCTAGCCAACATCTCCCTGACTAGCCATTTTACCTTCATTTTCATGGGCCATTCATATACCCAATGTGATCTTGCATCCTGCTACACCTGTAGTGCAAGTTCCTCCATCCTCTCTCTGATCTCAGCGAGCTCTTTATCCATCTCATATTTTCTCTGCTGCTACTGGTTCTTCTTTCCACCGCGTCCATGGCCTTTAGTAGCCATATTCCTGCCTTCAAATTGCCCTCCTGGAAAATCTGCTGCTGTCACTCTGCAACCTTGAGTGATTCTAGTGTCCCCTACAGTCCTCCCAACTGTCTTCTTGACTGTTGCGTACCTGTGAGCAATCACCACAGAGTCTCAATACTATGCCTTCCTCTGATACCAAACTAATGTGTATAAGAGTGCTCTTTCTCCTCTAGCTTCCTCTGCCTGCAATATACAAACAGATTCAAGCTCTGATACCACACTGACACAGACCAGCATCCCTCGGGTCGAGATTCGCTACAGGATCATTCCAAATTCACTTCGAGCTGAAGTGGCTCCTTTGATTCCTACTGGAACCTTCATTGAATCCACAAGTCCATTCCCCCGAAACCTCCACCTGTGCTAACATGCACAAGATGCAAGTTTTCACCTGCACACGGCCTTCGAAATGACCGCGACCTTTTCCGAAAAAATGGATTTCGGATTTCGGGACTCCGTGAGTCCAGCTGTCAAGAGTCTCTGCCTCTTCGATTCTTCGAAACCCGATAAGCCGAAATGTCGAAATGGCACTAATCAACGATTTTCCCCCTGGACCATATCTCGATCCATGGGACCACTTTCTCGTGACTGTAGCCTACTTCGGGATTTCCAATACCAAAAGCCCCGGCTCTTAGTCCTCGGGTCGGCCGAAATGCCGATCCCTGAAATGACGAATCCTGGCCACTTTCTCCTCCAAAGTTGTGTCGTGCTTCGGAACTTCGGGACTCTCTATGCGAAGTTGCCCGACTCTCTATCTGCGAGATCCCCGGTATGCTGAAACCCAAAATCCTAGTCTTCAACGCCCCACTTGTCACACTTTCTCAATTTCGAGGTTTTCGTCCCCAAGAGCCCGGACTCCTTGCCTCTGGGAATTTCGAAATCCCAAATCCTGGTATGTCGAAATCTGAACCGACGCTATTCTCTTGGATGCTTTTGGGAATTCGCATTTCAAAACTTCGTGAATCTCGTTGCTCAAGTTCCTTCCCTCTCGTACTCCCGGTATCCAAAGTACCAAAGTACCGAAATCCTAAAACTCCAGTCCTCCTTCTCCTGAGTAAGATCAATGCTCAAAGCCTCCCTTGATCCAACGGCTCAGATCCTTTCAGGATTCTATGGGTCAAGAGTTCCAAACTCTTACCCCTGCATCTTTCGATAGCCGAAATACCAAAATTCTCCTTTCGGGGATCTCCCCGAACCCTTGTCTGTGTGCACTTTTCGGGACTTCAGGATTTTCAATTTCGCGAATCCTTCGCGACCAAACCTTGATCCTTCAACTTCTCGGTGTCCGAAACCTCGATGTGCCAAAATGATCTAGTGGCTCCTCTCCTTTGCATACGAGGATTGAACCTCGTGTAACTCCTCCTGTATCCAATGGCTATTAGCTATCCATGCAAGATCTGATGGCCCAGATCTACTCTTTTCCACTACGCTCTCCTGCGCTGCCTGGACGTAAAACTTCAACGGTCCAGATCTTTTCCTCTGCTCGATCCGACGGTAGTTGTAACTCCTCCTTGTGCGCTATGTTTCTTCCTGCCTTGGAAGATTTTCCAAGCCTCAAAAGGCCTC
>JASDQU010371450.1:87451-98611 GCA_032191745.1 Picea mariana | reverse complement strand
AGTACTATCTATGATATCATTCTCACTATGAGTCTACATGCTCCCTCTAAATCTTGACTCCCTCTGAAGCTTGACTACCTTTGAAGTTTGATCTCCTATGAAATGTCATTGGGGGGCTTCTCCTTCCTACTAGATCCTAAGGGAGTTACTCCCTCTAAAATATGGCTCCTTCTGAGCTGGTACTTGGTGGGGCCACCTTCCTCAGCACCGGTGGAGACATCTGCTCATCCTTGCTAACAGGGAAAATCCCCCTATTACTATATTGGGTCGGAGTATAGGAAGATCATTGACATCCCTTAAAAGACAATCCTATTTCTAAACTACCCCAAACAATCTGACCTAAAAAAATAAGAGAAGGAAAAGAGGGTGTACCTTAGGTACTTTCGGCTGGTGTTGACCTCCTCCTCCTTTGTAGTTTCTTGGACTGTTGGTCTCCTCCCAAAGCTGACCTACAAACAATTTAGACAACAAAGCTACAAGATATTTTATCTCTACTGATCAGTGTTAGGGTTCAAATACAAATGTGAATTCATTAATCAAATAAGCATACAAACACAATGTTTGGGACATACAAAAAATTATTTTATTCAAATGTGAAGATTAAAAAAGTTACAACCTTCTTGGCGACAGATGCTACACGAACTTGTCTGGGATCCTCTTACTACTGCTCCAAGTGCATCATTCTCATAATACTTATCACAATTAATTGATCTCCTTGGGAAGTAGGGAAAGGATTATATAGGGAGAGGGATGGAAGGGGAATGTTGAGGCCAAATCTTAGGAAGGGATGCAAATCTTGGGCTAAAAGGGGAAGGGATTTTGGCATAGTTTCTATATTCTAATGCTTGATGTTGGAATGGTACCCCAAGACCTCCTTTTATATGAAAAAAAGATAGTTATTCAGTTTTTGGAAGGGCTACAATGGTTGAATTGGTTGGGAAACCCTTGATATCCCATAAAATCCACCGAATTCCTTGCAACTTTTGGAGGTAAAAGCAAGTTGTTTAGTATGCAGCTAGCGTATGTACGTGAGCAGTAATGCAACACGGTGTGTACATGTTCCAAAAAATGGTTTTTTAAAGAGAGATCCTCTACAGTAATTTGGAAAATTGTGCAAGTAGAAAGGTCAATTCCATGTATGAATAGGTAGGGAATTTTAGGGCTATAACAAATTCCCCCTAATGTGTTAGGTCGGAAGAGCAAATGATGGCTGGAATACATTACAATATCTTTACCAGTGGGAAGGAACAGAGTCGAGTGAGCCCAGGACCAAAGTTTGGGAGGTCACTATCTACAAAACAATAATAATCTCTATGAGGTGGGCATACCCATGCTTGGGATGAGATAATCATGGTTTGCAATAAAGTACATTGCAACTCCATGTCATAGAAATGTCTATATAAAGTATAGCCGCGAAAAATACACAATGGATCTACATCAAAAATAAATCGATGATATTCAAGTACAATATAACATGAATCTTTAAGAAGCATCAATGCCTGTGGTTGGAGATGAGGAATTCATAGATCTAGCAACAACTCAGTTAGGATTATGATAGGAATGTAAGACTCACTACTCTAAGATATTCGACATACCGTCAAGGAAAGACTGGAGGATATTCTTCATCAGGAACGAAACTTCATCGATTTTGAATATGGACTTGAATGGACTCTTGGAATGACCGACTCATGAAAGTCAAGAGAAAAATTGCAGAATGGCCAACTCAGGTTGGATAAAACTTCCCTTGGAAAAAATCACTAAATATGATTAGAATTAGGTAGTGTAATATTGACATAAGTCTGTGATACAAGAGTCACCACAAACGCTCCATTTGTTTGGAAGAGTAACCAAATGGAGGAGGACATATGTCCATGTAGAGAGAACAACTTCCTAAGGTCATACTAAATCCCAATGGTTGGAGAATAAAAAAAAGGATGTTCTTTGTCCAAGGGCGATTATATTGCTGCCAAAAAAATAATTAAGATATATCGTCTCTTCTTTTTGGAATATTTGATTTCTTTTGTCTTTTTCAAATTTTTAACGAGCTTGAAAAATAATAAAATAATGCTACGTTACAGAGAAGGAAACAAGTGTCGCAAGCAAGCAAATTGGTTCCAAGCGCATGGAACATACTGATTCTCAGGGAAAAGAGACATGTGCAGGATAAGGACACTCGTGAAAAATTCATCCACGGGTCAAGGTGTCAGACCGCAAAGGCAAAAAGCACTGCAAGGCTTGTGTATAAGAAATGCTTTAAAGGTTCAATTGAGAGCAACATGGATCCAGAATTAGGCCAAAGATGTAATGATGAGACCCGCAATGCGATTAAGCGTGACACAACAAGACTCCTTCCATGTGAACTTTTACGAGCCCATATAAGGTAAGATCGATGGTTTTTTCATGTTTAGAGAGTATGAAAAAACGTTAAAGAAGACTCCATGGAGTTCTTTTTTCACAATTAGTCTAGTCGGTTCGAAAAAGGGTTAAACTTATACAAAAAATATGTCTCTTTAATACCATTTTAACGAGTGTGATTAAGAGAAGATCACTCAACAATATTTTCGATTTTAAGGAGTCTAAAAATAGATTAACTATGGACTCACATCCTTTTTCTAGGTTTAGTATCCTTATCCTGAAAAAGTATAAAATATAACTGAGGAGAACTCTCTCGGCGAGACCAGTCTCCCGAGGCATACCTTTTTTCAGAATAATCTATTGGTTGGAAAAAGGGTTAAACTCATGTTGAATAGATGTTCTTTCTGGACCAATTAATGAGTGTGAAAGGAACAAGGTCACTCGACAATATTTTCATATTTAGGGAGTCTGAAAAGAGCTTAACTATGGACTCTGAGTGGGTTCCTTTTTTGTAAGTAATCTCTAAGGCTTGAAAATGAGATAAAATAAAACTAAGGAGAATGTTCCTTTTTCAAAAAATTAGTCCCTTAGGCCCCAAAAAGGGTTAAAATTACGCCTGAGAATACTCCTCTAGTGAACTGAAGTTCCTAGAGCATACCTTTATTCGTAAAATTATCCATCTAGACCGAAAAAGGAGTAAACTACAACTGGATAGATGTGCCTTAAAATTTGAGTTTGGCGAGCATGAAAGGAAACAAGATCGCTCGACAATCTTTTCAATTTTAGAGAGTCTTAAAAGGACTTAAAGAAGACTCCATGAGGGCTACTTTTCTCAGGTAATCTAGGTGAGATAAAAAAAACAAAATACAGTTTCGTCAGATGTCGCTTTCAAATTTAAGTGAGCTTGAAAGATAACAAACCATTCTCATTAGAGAGTCCCATGGGTAAGGCCAAAAAATGATGAAGAAGAAAAATGAGGCTTCAACACAAAGTCATGGTGGGACTAAACATGACTCCCATGCCTATGAATTACTTCGGCATGGACACCAAATGGAAAACAAGGTTCTAACTAGGATGCCCGTAGAAGGAAGGCTCTACCATGTAAAATATGACACACTTATCAACAAGGAAGGATGGTGTCGCAATTCAGTGGGGTCGATCCTAAGGCCAAAAGAACCAGGAAACAGATAATACAAAAATTCAAGTAGGGAAAAACCTAACCTATATGCAAGTTTCAAGGTCAATACCTGTCGGAATGGATCGATACAATGAAAAATATTCAAAGAAAAATGTCTCCAAGATCCTGGACTATACAATATGGTACAAGGCACTGCACAACCTTACGGCTCATGCATAGTAATGGTTCAAGTAGATCCCACTGCTAGGCTTTGACCAAGAGTCTCTTCAGTAGTCAACTTGGAAAGTCTCCCAAAAGGGAAGAAAACACAAACCAAGGTGTAAGTCCTCCCACAGTATATAAATTGTAGTAATGGCTTCAAGGATATCATCATCCGAAGGGAATTTAAAATCTGAGAAAAAACACGAGCGAGGAGGGCTGACAGTCCCAAAGGGAGAAGAAAAGTGACCATATTCCATATGATGATGGAGGTTCTATCTAGAGTGGAAGAGTCTATCAACAATGAATCACAAGCACAAGGGCTTGAGGATCTACAAATAGCAAGATCATACTCAAAAGGAAATTCAATATCACTTGGACCAAGAGGGGAAAGCAAGGGCTCCCATGCCCCCATTGGATAAACCATTGGATCAATTTCTGAGACCATGTCTCGATAAGGAAAACATGATTTTACAGGTTCCTTCTTAGAAGCAACTAAACATTGAGGATAAAACACCACATAATTTATCTATGGCAAGGTAGAGTCTACACGAACACTAGGAACACATAAAGGGGTATCCTGAACTAACACCAAATGAAGATGGTGATTATCATATGTCATCTGGTCGATAGTGACAATGATTCCATTGCGAGGGAAATCCATCACTCGAAAGAGCGTAGAAACCACAACATGCATAGAATATACATAATGTTGCTCGAGAAGCATATTGAAATCTAACGACCTTGCACCACTATAACATAGATAAGGACAATCTTCCCACCTAAAGAGATGGCATTCGCATTGAAAATATCAACTCTACTGCATAATCATGATTGATATAGGTATACTAAGGTTGCATACAGTTCAAACATGTTGATATTATGGTGACTGGAATGACATTGACAGATGTGAAGAACATGATGACATATCTATGTTGACAGAGCCATTGATGAGGTAGTATGATGGCATAGCAAATGGTTGGCATTGATAGATAAGCAATGTGAATTAAGAATTGTAATGAGAAGATCATGCCTTAGGATCTTCAAACTTACTTGCTATATACTAGGGATTTTTCTCAAGTTGATGTTGTACAAATTTCTAAAGAAAATCCTGATCATGTTGATTTTGTACAATTTTCTCAAGAAAATACTGACCATGTTGATGTTGTACAAGTTTCTCAAGAAACTAATGGATTAACAAATTCACAAAAATAGGTTAAAATAGATATTGGTTCTGGGAAATATGAGGAACAATTACCCTTGTGTAAAATAAAAAGGGTCATACCTTCTTATGTGAATTCCAATAATTTGAAAAGCTTAGAAGTGTTTGGACACACACCCAGTAAATCTGATCTTCAACTTATAAAATATAATACATGGGATCCATTGTATACAACCATTGTTTGTAGGTTATGCAAGGCGGATCCTTATAAAACTATTGTTCATCCAACTATAAAATTGGAAATCAGATATAAGAAAACCAACAGGGGAAGGTTCTAATTCTATTCTTAACAACATAGTGCCCATTGACCCAGTTTCATCTTATGTTGCTTTTAGTGGTTCAGAAAATGAAGAGACACTAATCATCGGGTCTCTTCATGAAAAAATTCAATATGAACTCTACCATAACGAAAATGATTTGGGTATTATAGCCAAACTCCTTGTGTAACAACTGATCTCTAATTTAGAGCTTCAACTTGGCTTCAAGTGACCAACTATGATCATGTTTGTTGGTGTTAATGGAGGATGAAAGACGACATATTTAGGAACTTTCTTACAAATTTAAAAATGAGGGAATAAAGGTCCTAATGGTAGCAAGTGATACATTTTGAGAAGCATCCAGTGATCAACTAGAAGTATGGGAAAAAAGGACCAATTCGGAGATTGTCATAGGTGAAGGAGAAAAAGTTAAGCCAACCTCAGTTTTGTCTCAGGCTGTATGCAGAGCAAAGGAGGATAAATTTGATGTGGTACTCTGTGATACCTATGGCCATCTTGACACTGATTATGCTCTCATGGAAGAGTTGATTGCATGCAAGCATGTTATTACAAAAGTGTTTCCAAGTGCACCTGATGTTGTACATGTTACAAGATTTATCATGTTTTTGAAGGATCCCAAGGAAATCCATTCTATCAAGAAACAAGTTTAGGGAGAGAGAGAAAGCTAAGCAACCTGACACAATTCGATCCAAAAATAAATTGGACATGCGAATGAGAGAAAGAAGTGTTGAAAAAATGCCCTAGCTATGGGAAGGAGGAATTCTTTCATAGGAAAGAGAGGCCAGGGGATTTTAAAAATGAAGATACGAAGACTCAGAAACTGTCTGATCATGTGATCGACAATGATGATTAACCCAGTCATTGGTATTTTCCCACATGCTTAGTCAAAAAGCAAATTAGTGGTTTATAAGCATATCTCTCTCCATACCATATCGACACGTAGTGCAAGGGTATGGTGGAGCTCTGGGTGCTTAGACTTCACACGAAGATCACCAGCCTAGATCCCAGGATGGCTTGTCAGGCCCCCTACCTTTTGGTCAAAGTGAATAAGACCATTGAATAAATATTTTTTATATAACTGTGTGGCACGTCGGTCATATGGGTGACCATGGGCTTAAGGTTCATTTTGGTGGGTGGAAACGAACAATGAAACCACCAAACTGGTTGAATAAATTTGGCATAATTCCAAGTCTGGAGGATCGCCAAATCGTCAGAAGATTTATCAGAATGATAAGTTTGGAGAATCGCCATGTTTAGTGAAACCATGGACATGCAGAATAGGATCCAATAACTACAAAGGAAGTTAAAACTAAATTGAATGAAGATGAAGAACCATCTTTAAATGAAGACAACGATGATGAATTTGGTTATATCGAACAGGGAGGAGATGAACTGAATACAAATCATTTAGTTCTTTCTCAGTTTCAGAAGGTTACAAGAACCAAAAGAAGATTGAAATGTACACTAAAGGATGACATAATGCATTTGAACAACAAAGACATTCTTTTTTCCAAGGCAACTGGTGAGTTCGAGTTCTAAGGTTTCTCCAAGCATGGAAGTGTAGGAAGTGTGCATAGTGCACATGAATATGTTATTGTGGGTTGATAAACATGCTTTCTATATGTGTCAATTGGGTTTACAATTCTTTGAGAAATCCTACAGTAACACAAAAAATAGTAAGTTGCATGAAAACAAAAAAGGGACACAGTTAGATTGAATCTCAGTTAAATAGTTTATGCATTAAAAGATGGAACTAAATCGAAGAATAACGATAATTGTGTTATGTTGATTAAAAATTGACTAATAAATGTGTTATCAATAATCAATGGTCATTTAGATGAAGAGGTGTGATGGTTGTGAAGATTTTTTTTGAATATTTTAAGGACTTATAAATATAATTGAGATGTGAATGAGATGTGTGACTGTTGTAGAGACATTGAAGATAAAAATATAGAAAGATACAGGGAAGCAACTGTGATGTCCAGTGTTTGATATAGAAGACCTTTATTGGACTGTAGAAGATACATTGAAGATCATAAGACATAAGGAGAGAGAGGAGCAGTTAAGACAAGAAACCAAAGTTTTCCAGATTCATAAATTAAGGTTTGTTGGGAGGTGCAAGGGAAGGTTGGAGCCTGCAGGGGAGTAGGTGCTTCCTTGTCATATGTAGATGACTAAATAGGGGGTTGTAATATCCTACCAGTTGGTGCTGGTGAAAAGGGGTGTGGGTGAATCTAAATCAGTGGGTGTTGATCTAAGAGGAAGAACATCTTCCTTATATGTAACATGTAAAACATAATTTTGCATTTAATAGAAAAGTGTTTGTGGTTTTCCCAATTGGGTTCCACGATAAAATACTGTGTTAAATTTTTGTTTACATTAGTAAAAGAAAAAATTGATCATATTATTATGTCACTAATTCACCCCCCCTCTTAGTGATAGGATTTGATCCTTCATCATGATGTTGGATTTCATCACCAACTAGTGGTTTTATTATGGGAAGGTTTGTTTGATTGTTTGCTTCTCATATTTGTAGCATGTGTTGTTTGTTTTACTTAGTGGACCTTAGGTAGAGTCAGTTTCAATGGCATCAACTCCTGGGAGTAGAAATGGGGGAACCCCTTTTCCTGGGTAACCTTTCACCTTTCCTTCTTTTGGAAACGTTGGTCCTCCCTGCATTTCCACATTGAGTTTTCTGGGATTCACTATTAGACTATCGGTTTGGTTGTTCCCCACTCTAGTGATCTTGAATATTGCCAATGCTTAGAATGCACCCAGTTCTTAAGATGTAAGAACACCACCCACACATCAAACTCATGTCAAAAATTTTCCTTCTTCACCCATCAGGTCTCCTTCATTTTCTCCTTCTTCTCCTAGTGAAATCTATAAAGCGACTAGTGAAGTTGATAAACAGAAGAAGAAACAGAAAGAGAAGAAGAAGAAGAAGAACTAAAAAGGGACCAAGCCTCCAACCACATCAGATCATGTTAGATCCAAGAAACCAACTATGGTTAATCATACTGGGAGTGTTGATAAAGTCGACAATATTAAAAAAAAGAATCCTAAACCCAAATTCCCTTGCAGTATTTGTAAGGGTGACCACTTTCAGAGGGATTTCCCTGGTCTCCCCAAGGTCTTAGAAATGTGTTCTTCCATGTCATCATCCCTTGTAGGAAATTTTGGTGACACCCAGTTATCTAGTGACATTTAGGTTGGTAAGAAGAAGAGAACTGTAAAATTTCCTTGCTTGTTATGCGAAAGTGATCATTACTCTCACCTTTTCCCTCATATGGATGAGGCTTCTTATATTTTGGAAAATATTCAACTTCCAACTGGTTATCATAATATTTATCCTAAACCATCATTGGTTGATGGATTGTTCAATCTAGTTCTATCCTCGATCAGTTTGGTTGATCAGGTGGTCAATCTAGTTTCATCCTTAGTTGAACCAAAAACCCAAGTGACTAATCCAAATCAATCATCGATCAACCCCACTCTTCATATAAAAAGTGAAACCCAAGTGACTGATCCATCTCCATCATCGGTTAGTCCCACTCTTCATCTGAAGAGTACCAAAGTGGTTGATCTAGTTCTTTCATCGATCAATCCCACTCCTCCCTTGAGGAGTGCCAAAGTGGTCGATTCGGTTCCATCATCAGTTGATCCCACTCCTCCCTTGAAGAGGGCCAAAGTGGTCGATCTAGTTCATCCATCGGTCGATCCCACTCTTGATATAAAGAGTACCAAAGTGGTTGATCTGCTTTCATCATTGGTTGATACAAATCCTCTCTTGAGGAGTGACAAAGTGGTCGATCCTATTATACCATCGTTCGATCCCACTCCTCCTCTGAAGAGTTCCAAAGTGGCCGATCTGGTTCTACCTTTGGTTGATCCCACTCCTCCCTTGAAAGGTGAAACCAAAGTGGTTGACTTGATTCCACCACATGTTGATCCAAATCCTCATTCAAAGAGTGAGGATGTCACTCAGGTATACCTTGTTAATATTGATTCTCCCGGACAAGGGGGCACTCCTCCCTTCGCGATGGCACCCCCTTCAAGAAATCAGATGATTTATATTGATTGGAATCATTTGACATAACCTCATATTCCCTCTTACATTCATTTCCAAATCACTGTAAAAGTTTGTGATAGGAATATTCCTAACACTATAATAGATGAAGGTTCTTCTGTTAGCATCTTATCCATGAATTCTTGGAAATTTTTTGTTTCCCTACACCTTTTACTCGTGACTCTGAATCTGTTGACCTTTGACAGATGATTTAGTCAACCTTTAGGGATCCTTCCTCAGTTTTCAGTTACTTTGGGGGGAAAAATGGTCTATGTCGATGTGATGGTAGCTCATGACCCCTTGTACTTTAACCTACTCCTTAGGTGAAGCTATCTCTACATTATGAGAGATTTTGTGTCTACACTCTTTTGAGTGATGTGTTTCCCTCACAACGAAAAGATAGTAATGATCGACCAACTTTCATTCATTGGCCCTCATCTGATGGTCAACCATCCACCTTCCCTAAATGGTCCTTACATGCCAATGATGTTCGCCCCACTACAGGTCAATTATGTAGTGACCTGCCCCATGCATTCAACCCCGCACAAGAAGGACTCTCTCCCTTCTCCTGACTTAGATCCAGTAGACGTTGAGTTGAGTCTTTAACTAGATCTCATAGATTTTGAGTCGAGTATTTTGTTAGATGTCATAGCAGAACCTTCATTTCATCCAAGCACATTGAAAGTTTCTCCCTTGTGTGAGGAATATCCCTCATGTATGGTGCAACACTAGAACAATATAGCACACCACATAACTGGCACAACTAGAAACTGGCAACTGCAAATGCAACTAGATAATGTGCACTATAATAGGAGAGTTGATGAGATGTATAATAATGAAATGAACTTGCCTTTATTTATACTAGTCAAGTCACATTATTTTACTGGTAGGGACGGCTTGTCATTTTTGTCCTTTAACTTTATTTTATTTATTTTGTTTCTTTTACAAGTGTTTCTTCAATGCTTCAATGGAGGAAACTTGATCTTCTTGTATTTTATTTTCTTCTTGTTATTTTTGGATTCTTCTTCAATCGTTTCTTAGTATTTTCTTATGGAGAATGTCTGCCCAAAGTTGAAAAAATTCAACACTCCCTCTGAATGAGGGAGACATTCTCCATAATTGGATTTCTTTTGTCATAGAAAAGTTTCTTCATTATCCATGTTGATGATCCATATCCACACAAGTGTGTTTATCACCTCAGGTCTCAAAGACTACCATACTTGAACCATTCATGTCCACAAATACACCCTTGTGAGTGAATGCCACCACAAGTAAACCCCTGTGAGTGAATCTACCATTCTTGGTTGGTTAAACTACCAATCCTGGGAGAATGACCTCTGATGTTATATGGTACATGGAATCACCTCAAGAACCTCACATACACAAGTAAACCCATGTAAGTAAGGACTATTCCTGGGACCATTTACCACACATACACCCTTGTGATAAAGGTATCCTATCTCCATTGGCCTGCAACCAAATATAGGAGAAGTTCCACTTNTCACTTACATGTAAACCACCAATCCTGCGAGTATGATGACTGATACAACCACACACTGGAGCAGTAAAAGCACTTTGAGTCTTCTATCCTAAAGGCTATGCCTAGGCCACTCACCTCCACAAGTACACCCTTGTGAGTGAGTGTCACTTACTAGTAAACCCTTGTAAGTGAATCTGTCATTCTCCACTGGTTAAACCACCAATCCTGGGAGAATGAAGCCCAATGATTCCTCCTAGAGAAACAACATCACTTATAGTCTTATGTCCTTCAAAGAATACACCTGGGCCACAGGTACACCCCTGTGAATATTTTCCTGATGTTGCAAATCATCAACATGCCCTCTCAATCAGGGATACACTATTCTCTTCTCTATATACTTGAGCTTCACTGCTCCCTTCT
>JASDQU010371450.1:55585-68115 GCA_032191745.1 Picea mariana | reverse complement strand
CCCCTTCGAGAGGTACGCAGTGATGAGCGTGTACTCAAAATCACGTGGGACGCTATCATGACTAACCATACCAGCCAAAGGAGTGATGTAGTCGGGCACGATCGACAGGATCTGCTTCGCGTTCGCCAGATTGTCATGGTGCTTAGCTCTTTTCTCAATCACGGTTCGACTAGACTGACATGCAGTCAAAGGGGGTGCTTGAAATTCTCCCTTCCACAATGCCTATATGCCTACAGACATGACTTTCTTAGCCATAAGGTCTATTAAGATCTCCTCCACAGATTTCTCTACTGCGCTATGTTCACCCAACATGCACAGTCATGATCAAATAACTCAGGTAGGCCAACAAATAGACAAGGAAATCAAATAGATGGCGAGCTCTAGACAACACAATGTAGTATGTGATCAATTCTCTATTAGCTCAGATATCTCGGTTTGCAAAAAGTGGTCCCGATGCGACATTCGACGGATTAAATAAGAAACGTTGTAACAGATTCCTTCAACAAGTCCAAATACCTTAATCAATACGAATCCATCCATTATGGTATGGTCTCAATGGTCCATGGGTGATATTTTCAGCAATACCTATGTTTATAACCATTCTGGAGCATCATTCTAACGATCGGGATGCCTCCAACGATCATATAGCTTCGCCACAGCAAAGTGCCATTATGCTCAGTTCTGTTATTCCGACGAGGTTCAAGTTATGCAAGCCTGCTTTCTATGAAGTCTTCTCTGAAACTTCCTGCAGTTTTTCTAACTTTTCTTTCTTCTTACTGATCTTTATTGCATTCTTTCCTTTGATCTGAATTTCTGAATTCGTCTTTCCATTCTTATTCTTAGCTTCTCTTAGCGTACTAACTTCGTACTGTTGACGGTCTTTCAAAGGGTTCGAGGGTAATACTTATTCTCTTACTACTTTTGGGGTACGTGCTTTTATCTCCTACATGGAAAGTTTTTTCAAGCCTTCTTGCATTCTTTCAACTTCGACGGCTAAGGCTCTAGCCCTCAGTTGCTTCGGCTTCTCCTCTTGTTCTTGTATTTGTCGCTCTATTTTTTTGGCTATGAAGTCCCTTAATTCTTTCTTTTTCTGTTATGTGGCTTCCTGTTCTACTTTTCTTCAGATCTGATCTTTCTCAATCTAGGTCTTTCCTAACAAAAGTGCAAAAGGGGCATTGTTCTCAAAAAACTTAATGACTTCAAATTCTTCTTCAGTCGATGTTCCATGGGCAATCATAGGTATATTAGTAACTCTTCCACATAGGGTTATCATATTTCCTTTAAACAATCCTATACTTCCCAATGAAGCAATCATAGCAAGCCTTCCCAAAATTTCCCAAGTACTTTATGGCATAACATTCACGTGTCTTTCCTCATCTAATACACATTCTATGTCGAAGTCTCCTATTCTTGTTTCTATACACTGCTTCTCTTTTAATATCTCTGGTAAACTGATGTCTTTGTGGTCATTCAATGTTTCTTTCAGCTATAATAACATAGTCTTTTATTCTTTCCAGTTCTTTAACATATCCTTAGTTTCTTGACCTTATTCATATTTTTCTTGTTTCATGTTCATCGTTTCAACTTTGGCAATCATTCTAGGGAAATCCAAAACCTCATGATCAACAGATTTACAACAAAGACAAATAGGACCTATACCAGGGCATTCCTTAGCAATATGTCTCGATCTTCTGCATTTATAACACAATGTCAATCTTCTCTTTCTTTTAAACGATCCCCAACCCTTCGTATACTATGCACTTGGATCACAGTGATGGACCTACAATATGCAAAAATTCTTTCTAGGTTCCTGCATCCACTTATTAGTCCAAAAATTATTTCTATGCATATGAATAACATATTTTTCACTATCTCTATCAAATTTATTCAGATCCATTCTTTCTTCTAACTGTGCCCTAGTTTTTAGACTAGGACAGAATCTATCAAACATACCTATATTCATACTTTCGAAGCAAAACATTTCCACTTATCTTACCTTTAGCAGAGAAAAAATCTTTAAGATCTTACCTCTTTTATTTAGATTGGCTTTCCTTCTTAGCATAGAGCTTCACAAGATGATTAGAATACTATACACTACAGCAACAGATCTACACACAGAGCTTTCTATTTTCTTCAGTTCCCAACAATCACAGTTTCAGGTCCCAACAATAGAACCATTTGTTGGCACAGGGGCAAACCCAAGGCTCAACACTTCAACAACGCACCAACAAAACCCTAACTACCAGCCCTTTCAGCAACACCTGTGAAGCAGAGGAAGTCTCACCCGAGGTAGAGGCAAGGGGGTTGCAGGACTCTAGTGTCTACAGCCTAGCTGGGACACTGATCTATGATTACAACACTTAACATAGAACTTAGCCAATAGTATACAATAAGTTATGATTCTTATTTAGATCACAGATTAACCCTAATTACAGATCATCACAACATCCAACCCTTACAACCTCTTAGCACATAGAATAAGATCAGATCTAACATTCATTCACATCATAAAGAACTAAGCATTCACAGATCTATCTATCATACATCAAGAACAATTCACTAAGTAAATAGATACATAAATAACATGAATAACATAGCACAAATCACATCGACATGGGATATACGTTGTTCACCCCAGTGTGGGGCTACGTCCACCAACTTCAATTCACTAAGAAAATAGATACATAAATAACATGAATAACATAGCACAAATCACATCGACACGGGATATACGTTGTTCACCCTAGTGTGGGGCTACGTCCACCAACTTCTTCTTCTTCTTTATTAGTCTTCAAGCTTCTTACATCCCTCTGCTCCTGTGCACAAAGCCACAGAGACAACTCCACAAAGGATAGGAGATCTACGTGCACCTCGCTAGATCCTCCTTCCCCGAATTAGGTCAGGGCAAAAAGCCTTACACAGTCTATCCACAAAGTCTCTTACAATCACTTTCACTTATGTCTGCAAGTCTTAACATACTCTAGTCATGCACTAAGCCCATGACCTCAAAAACCAATCTCTACTTACATCACCTAGATACTTATTTATACATTACAAAACATTCCTAGACATGGGTAAACACATGGGCCGACATCCCATACCTCTTACATAAACCCTAAAAGCCCAAAATTCCCACAAAATGAGCGAGATCCCACGATCTCCACTTCGCTTGGGCGCTCCATCTTCGACTAGCCTATTGAAGTCCCAAAAATGGTCACACACGACCAATGTTTCCTCAAAACTTGGTCGAGGGCCAACACATATACATAATCATGCTCCAGAAGCATATTGAAATCTAATGGGCCTTGCACCACTATAACATAGATAAGGATAGTATTCCCACCTAACGAGATGGCATTGGCATTGCAAATATTAACTCTACTACATAATCATGGCTGATATAGGGATACTAAGGCTGCATACAGTTCAAACATGTTGATATTATGGTGACTATATTGACATTGACAGTTGTGAAGAACATTATGACATATCTATTTTGACAGAGCCATTGATGAGGTAGTATGATGACAAAGAAGATGGATGACATTGACAGATAAGCAATGTGCATTAAGCATTGTAATGAGAAGATCATGTCTTAGGATCTTCAAACTTACTTGCTAGCTACTGGGGATTTTTCTCAAGTTGATGTTGTACAAGTTTCTCAAGAAAATCCTAATCATGTTGATTTTGTACAATTTTCTCAAGAAAATACTGGCCATGTTGATGTTGTACAAGTTTCTCAAGAAACCAGTGGATTAACAAATGCACAACAATAGGTTAAAATAAATATTGGTTCTGGGAAATATGAGGAACAATCAGCCTTGTGTAAAATAAAAAGGGTCATACCTTCTTATGTGAATTCCAATAGATTGAAAAGCTCAGAAGTGATTGGACACAGACCCAGTAAATCTGATCTTCATCTTATAAAATATAATACATGGGATCCATTGTATACAACCATTGTTTGTAGGTTATGCAAGGTAGATCCTTATAAAACTACTATTCATCGAACTATAAAATTGGAAATTAGATATAAGAAAACCAACAGGGGAAGGTTCTAATTCTATTCTTAACAACATAGTGCCCGTTGACCCAGTTTCATCTTATGTTTCTTTTAGTGGTTCAGAAAATGAAGAGACACTAATCATCGGGCCTCTTGATTAAAAATTTCAGTATGCACCCTACCATAACGAAATTGATTTGGGTATTATAGCCAAATGCCTTTTGCAACAACTAATCTCTAATTTAGAGCTTCAACTTGGCTTCAAGTGACTAGTTGTGATCATCATTATTGGTGTTAATGGAGGATGAAAGATGACATCTTTAGGAACTTGCTTACAGATTTAAAATTGAGGGAATAAATGTCCTAATGGTAGCAGGTGATACATTTCGAGCAGCATCCAGTGATCAACTAGAAGTATGGGAAAAAATGACCAATTTAAAGATTGTCATAGGTGAAGGAGAATAAGTTAAGCCAACCTCAGTTTTGTCTCGAGCTGTACACGAAGCAAAGGAGGAAAAATTTGATGTGGTACTCTGTGATACCTTTGGCCATCTTCACACTGATTATTCTCTCATGGAAGAGATGATTGCATGCAAGCGTTCTATTACAAAAGTGTTTCTAAGTGAAACTGATGTTGTAGATGTTACAGGATTTATCACACGTTTTTGAAGGATCCCAAGGAAATCCATTCTATAAATAAACAAGTTTAGGGAGAGAGAGAAAGCCAAGCAACCTAACAAAGTTTGATCTAGAAAGAAATTGGACATGCGAATGAGAGAAAAAAGTGTTGAAACAACGCCCTAGCTATGGGAAGGTGGAATTATTTCATAGGGAAGAGAGGCCAGGGGAGCTTAAAAATGTAGACAAGAAGACTCAACAATTGTCTGATCATGTGATCGACAGTGCTGATTAACCCAATCATTGGGATTTTTCCCACATGCTTAGTGCGAAAAACCATATAGTGGTTTATAACCATATCTCTCTTCATAGAATATCGAAACGTAGTGCAAGGGTATGATGGGGGCTATGGGTGCTTGGACTTCACACGAAGATCACCAGACCAGAGCCCAGGATGCCCTGTCAAGCCCCCTACCTTTTGGTCAAATAAACTAAGACCGTTGAATAAATATTTTTTATATAAATGTGTGGTGCATCGGTCATATGGGTGACCATGGGCTTAAGGGTCGTTTTGGTGGGTGGAAACAAACAATGAAACCACCAAACTGGTCAAATAAAATTGGCATAATTCTAAGTTTGGAGGATCGCCAAATTGTTAGAAGATTTATCGGAATGATAAGTCTGGAGGATCTCTATGTTTAGTGAAACCATGGACATGTAGAATAGGATCCACTAACTACAAAGGAAGTTAAAACTGAAGTGAATGAAGATGAAGAACCACCTTTAAATGAAGACGACAACGATGAATTTGATGATATTGAATAGGGAGGAGATGAATTGAATACAAATAATTTAGTTCTTTCTCAGTTTGAGAAGGTTACAAGAACCAAAAGAATATTGAAATGTACACTGAAGGATGGCATACTGCATTTGAACAACAAATACTTTCTTTTTTCCAAGGCAACTTGTGATTTCAAGTTTTAAGGTTTCTGCAAGCATGGAAGTGTAGGAAGCGTTCACAGTGCACATAAATATGTTATTGTGGGTTGATAAACATGATTTCTATCTATGTCATTTGGGTTTACAATTCTTTGAGAAACCCTACAGTAACACAAAAAATAGTAAGTTGCACGAAAACAAAAAAGGGACACAGTTAGATTGAATCTCAGTTAAATAATTTATGCATTAAAAGATGGAACTAAATCGAAGAAGAATGATAATTGTGTTATGTTGATTAAAAATTGACTAATAATTGTGTTAGAAATAATCAATGGTCATTTAGATTAAGAGGTGTGATGGTTTTGAAGATTTTTGTTGAAAATTTTAAAGACTTATAAATATAACTGAGATGTAAATGATATGTGTGACTGTTGTAGAGACATTGAAGATAAAAATATAGAAAGATACATGGAAGCAGTTATGATGTCCAGTGTTTGATATAGAATACCTTTATTGTAATGCATAAGATACATCGAAGATCATAATACATAAGCAGAGAGAGGAGCATTCAAGACATGAGACAAACATTTTCCAGATTCATAAATTAAGGGTGGTTGGGAGGTGCAATGGTAGGTTGGAGCCTGTAGGGGAGTAGGTGCTTCCTTGTTAGTTGTAGATAACTAAATAGGGGACTGTAATATCCTACCAGTTGGTGCTGGTGAACAAGGGTGTGTGAAAAACATCTTCCTTCTATGTAACATGTAAAACATAATTTTGCAGTTAATAGAAAATTGTTTGTGGTTTTCCCAATTGGGTTTTGCGATTAAATATTGTGTTAAAAATTTTTTTTCATTAAAAAAATAAAAAATTGATCATATTATTATTTCACTGATTCACCCCCCACCCTCTTAGTGACAAGATCTGATCCTTCATCACAATGTTGGATTTCATCACCAACTAGTGGTTTCATTGTGGGGAGGTTTGTTTGATTGTTTGCTTCTCGTATTTGTAGCGTGTGTTGTTTGTTTTCCTTAGTGGACCTTAGGTCGAGTCAGTGTCAATGGAATCAACTCCTGGGAGTAGGAATGGAGGAACCACTTTTCTTGGGGAACATTTCACCTTTCCTTCTTTTGGAAACATTGGTCCTCCCTGCATTGCCACATTAAGTCTTCCGGGGCTCACTATTGGACTACCAGTTTGGTTGTTCCCCACTCCAGTGATTTTGAATATTCCCAGTGATTTGAATGTGCCTAGTGCTTTAGATGTAATAACACCACCCACACATCAACCTCATGTCGACCTTTCTCCTTCTTCACCCATCAGGTGTCCTTCCTTTTCTCCTTCTTCTCCTAGTGAAAGATATAAAGAGAGTAGTTAGGTTGATAAGAAGAAGAAGAAATAGAAAGAGAAGAAGAAGAAGTACCATAGAGGGACCAAGCCTCCAACCACATCAGATCATGTTGGATCCAAGAAACCAACTATGGTTAATCATACTCGGAGTGTCGATAAAGTTGACAATATTAAAATGAAGAATCCTAAACCCAAATTCCCTTGCAGTCTTTGTAAGGGTGACCACTTTCTGAGGGATATCCCTAGTCTCCCCAAGGTATTAGAAATGTGTTATTCCACATCATTGGCCCCTGTAAAACATGTTGGTGACACCCAGTCATCTAGTGACATTAAGGTTGGTAAGAAGAAGAGAACTGTAAAATTTCCTTGCTTGTTATGTGAAAGTGATCATTACTCTCATTGTTTCCCTCATATGGATGAGGCTTATTATATTTTGGAAAAGATTGAACTTCCAATTGGTTATCGTAATATTTCTCCCAACCATCATTGGTTGATGGATTGGTCAATATAGTTCCATCTCCAATCAGTCTAGTTTATTAGGTGGTCATTCTAGTTTCATCCTCGGTTTAACCAAAAACCCAAGTGAATGATCCAGTTCCATCATCGATCAACCCTATTATTCACCCAAAAAGTGAAACCCAAGTTATTGATCCAACTCCATCATCGGTCAGTCCCACTCTTCATCTAACGAGTACGAAAGTCGTTGATCTGGTTTCGTCATCGGTCGATCCCACTCCTCTCTTGAGCAGTTCTCAAGTCGTATATCTGGTTTTGTCATCAGTCGATCCCAATCCTCCAACCACATCAGATCATGTTGGATCCAAGAAACCAACTATGGTTAATCATACTCGGAGTGTCGATAAAGTTGACAATATTAAAATGAAGAATCCTAAACCCAAATTCCCTTGCAGTCTTTGTAAGGTTGACCACTTTCTGAGGGATATCCCTGGTCTCCCCAAGATATTAGAAATGTGTTCTTCCACATCATTGGCCCCTGTAGAACATGTTGGTGACACCTAGTCATCTAGTGACATTGAGGTTGGTAAGAAGAAGAGAACTGTAAAATTTCCTTGCTTGTTATGTGAAAGTGATCATTACTCTCACTGTTTCCCTCATATGGATGAGGCTTCTTATATTTTGGAAAAGATTGAACTTCCAATTGGTTATCGTAATATTTCTCCCAACCGTCATTGGTCGATGGATTGGTCAATATAGTTCCATCTCCAATCAGTCTAGTTTATTAGGTGGTCATTCTAGTTTCATCCTCGGTTGAACCAAAAACCCAAGTGAATGATCCAGTTCCATCATCGATCAACCCTACTCTTCACCCAAAAAGTGAAACCCAAGTTATTGATCCAACTCCGTCATCGGTCAGTCCCACTCTTCATCTAACGAGTACCAAAGTCATTGATCTGGTTTCGTCATCGGTCAATCCCACTCCTCCCTTGAGCAGTTCCCAAGTGGTATATCTGGTTTTGTCATCAGTCAATCCCAATCCTCCCTTGAGGAGTTCCAAAGTGGTCGATTTGGTTCCGCCATCGATCGATCCCACTCCTCCCTTGAGGAGTGCCAAAGTGGTCTATCTGGTTCTGCAATCAGTCGATCCCACTCTTCATCTAAAGAGTACCAAAGTGGTCGATCTGGTTCCATCATTGGTCGATCCCATTAGCACCATAAGTCACCTCTAGATTATGGTAGAGGTAAGACTAGTACCCATCAAGTTATATGTCATGGTTAATGGATTTAAGGAGGTCAAAAGGGGAAGACTCAAGAGAATATCATTTTAACTCGGAAAACTGGGGAAATACGCACAAGAAAATGAGGTATTGATCAACTTCAGCTAGTAAGCTGTAGTAAGGGTGAGTAGGAGGAATAAATTGAGGTGAAGATGTAAAGGTCTACTCTGGACATCAGGTCTTCTAGCAACCTAAGGAGGAAAAAATCTTAAAACAAGATCCTCTTGAATTCAAAGTTTCGGGAAAATCAAAACGCTATAACTACACTGCAATCAAACATCCATTACAACACAGTCACCACAATCCATGTGAATCCTTCAATCATAAACATTCAGTATGAGATGCAAATAAGATGGAAATAGAATTTGACTTTCAGTAAACAAGAAATCTCAAATCAAGTTACATAACCAGAGAACCAGAGATTCATTAAAACATTACAATACGGGAGCTTAGCTCAACCATCGACCATAACAAAATATCAAAACTACATACATATACTCAAACATTCTCCCAGCAGAGGCGTGCTCGAGATTCTTGTCCAATTCCATACGTATGTGTCTTCTCAGTTAGACTGCGCATGCAGTATCCTCTGCACATGCCTTCCCCTGTCAGATGCAAGCTCCTCTTTACTAGTCCTCTCTAGATTTCCATTTATGGGGTGAAATGAGGTTTCGACCACCTCCCCCATTTCCATTAACTACATTCATTGGGAAGGGGATGAGGCTTAATGCCCCACAAACTGTCATGCACTGCTAGTGGCCCTTTAAGGTCACCTGACAATCTTGAAACCGTGATGGTTTCACTCTATAACGAACGCAGGCATTTTTGGCCTTTGGCGCATAAGTTGTGAATTTTTCACCCTTTCCTACATGTGACCTCGATCCATGATCTTTCGCTTATCTCCAAAGGGAACCTCTGGATTTCACCTTTCGGGTGCTTTGATGTGAGCCACTCCTGACTCTCTTGATTCCCAAGCTTCCGAACTAGATCCTAGCGAGCGCTAGCTTCCAATTCTCGTAATAAATTTTTGTTGTTGATCTCTCCCAATGAGATCAATGACCCAGATTTAATCTTTGCTCGGCCTTGATTTTCTTGATTGAATCTCCGTCATGAAATATAAACTTGTCTGCTTGCTTGCTTTGAGTCTAGAACAAACTGCTCTGAACACTGCGCTTTGACAATTCTTGTGAAGACCATGAACTTGGACGACCTGTTGCCCTTGAAAACTATATGTGATAACATTTTTCTCCATAGAGGATGGGATGCTCCCTGCGAGCTGCCAAGAACAAGAAGTTCCTGTCACCTTATGCATTGGGCTATGGATTCATGCTCAAAAAACATGTTCTCCAGAAAGAGCTTATTTATGTATAGTCCTAGTCTAATGGATTTTTACAAATAGTTAGGTGAAAGAAAACTTCCACCATAACCCCCCAGACTGCTTGGTGACATAACTCTTGTTTTCATTGCAAATGATCCACAAAAGGTAAGGGAAGTATGACAGCGAAATGATTTTGGAACACTGACAATACCCCCAAATGATGATAAGATAAATAATTTTGCAGGCTCCAATTATTTTGGAAAACATAGTTCCATATATAACCCCACGGGGTCACAAAATTTATAATCAGGAAAGCTTGACTGGTAAGAAATTACCTCCTTTACTTCGTTGCTTCTCACCCATCATTCGATGTTCTCAGAGTATACAGGTGGGTGGAGGATAGATGCAGGTTGGCTAATCCCAGGTGATATTTTCTCACTTATAGTTTCCAGGACAATAATATCCTCTGCATTTCCTTTATAAGAGAAGCAAACAAACTCTGCCTTCGACTCTAAAAAAATAGGAAAAAACATAGAGGAACCTTCCCTATCTTTTTCTTCTAGATTTTCATCTATCTCATCTTCATAGTCAAGAGAAAAATATTCTACAAAATACACTTTCTCTTCAACATTGGGATATTCAGAAGAGACATGTTGATCTTCATGAATGCTTAAAGCAACAAACATGTCTGATATGATGCCATATGTTTCTATGTTATCTCTATCATAATGAATATCATTCAACACCTCATGCTCTTCATGGAAAATGCTTTCTTCCATGATGATAGCTTCATCACAAAACTGATCTTTGTGATAGGCATAATCTTTATAAAATAAAGAAAACTCATCACAATAGTTTTCATAAAGACACTCAACTGGAAAATAATCTTTATAAAATGAATTGAAAGCTGCATGAAAACTGGTCAAAGACCTGATTCTTGCAACAGGAAGAGATCAACACCAATCATGAGCAATTCCATGTAATGAATACTTGAAAAGATTCATCTGAATATCTTCATGTAGGATATGAATTCGATGAATAAATTCATGAAAGTCCAGCAAATGCTCAGCTAGTAATTCACACCCTTTTCCTCAGAATCTAGGAAGGATACTTTTCCATTCATCTCTACTAGGTGGTGGGTTAGGGAAACCAACTATTTTTGAAAAATAACAAAAAGAAACCCTCTGAGCTAAGATCTGGTCCATTTCAAACCAGTGGAGTCGCCATTGGGTTCTTTAATCATGAATTCTCTAGGTGAATGATGCATAGCCTGAAATTTTTTGGTATTTGTTCACCATTAAAAACCATATCTGGTCATTATCGTTCTCCCGGAGAGATTTTCAATCTCGAACAACAGCAAAAAAAAATTTGAGAAAGATTTCCTGTTCTTAAATAATCCTCTCTGGTTCAGCTGAAATAGTGGAGTCATAATAGTGGAGTCGCCAGGTGAATAGTTGAAATCTTCAATGGTTCTTATATCTGATGCACCTTTAGTATCAAAAGATTATTTGTCGTACTATCCCAAGGAAAAGTTTTCAATTCGTTCCCTGGCAACGACGCCAGAAATGTTAGCACCAAAAGTTACCTCTAGATTGCGACAGAGGTAAGCCCAGTACCCATTAGGTTATATGTCATGATTAATGGATTTAAAGAGGTCAAATGGGGCAGACTCAAGAGAATATTGTTTTAACTCAGAAAACTGGGGTAGTACACACAAGCAAATAAGGTCTCGATCAACTTCATCCATTAAGTTGTAGTAAGGGTGATTAGGAGGAAGAAATTGAAAATAAGATGTAACAGTCTAATCTGGACATCAAGTCTTCCAGCAACCTAAGGAGGAAAAACTATGAAAACAAGATCCTCTTGAATTCGAAGTTTCAGGAAACTAAAAATGCTATAACTGCACTACAATCAAACATCCATTACAACATAGTCACCACAATCCATGCGAATCCTTCAATCATGAACATTCAGTATCAGACACAAATAAGATGGAAATAGAAGTTGATTTTCATTAAACAAGAATTCTCAAATCAAGTTACATAACCAGAGAACCAAAGATTCATTAAAACATTATAATACGAGAGCTTAGCTCAACCATCGAACATAACAAAATATCAAAACTACATACATATACTCAAAAATTTGACCAGCAGAGGCGTGCTCAAGCTTCACATCCAATGCCATACATCTGTGTCTTCTCAGTCATACTGTGCATGTAGTCTCCTCTGTGCATGCCTTCCCTTGTCAAACGCAAGCTCTACTCTGCTAGTCCATTCTGGATTTCCATTTATGGGGTGAAATGAGGTTTCGACCACCTCCCTCATTTCCATTAATTTCCTTCATCGGGAACGGGACGAGGCTTAATGCCCCACTGACTATCATGCACCACTAGTGACCCTTTAAGGTCACTCAACAATCTTGAAACTATGATGGTTTCACTTTGTAACGAATGCAGACATTTTTTGCCTTTGGCACATACCTTATGAATTTTGCACCCTTTCCTGCATGTGACCTGGCAGCTATCTCCAAAGGGCTCCTCGAGATTTCACCTTTCGGGTGATTT